>VZRI01010819.1:7252-17464 GCA_013397515.1 Upupa epops | reverse complement strand
GGTTGAGGGCAGCCTTGGTTGCAGTGACCATGAGATGGTGGAGTGCAGGGTCTCATGTGGTAGGAACAGAATACCTAGCAGAATCATGACCCTGGACTTCAGGAGGGCCAACTATGGCCGTTTCAAGCAATTGCTAGGGGAAATGAGGTACAACAAGGGTAAGTGTAGAGTCTAGCATTTGGGCAAGAACAACCCCAGGTACCAGGATAGGTTGGAGACTGACCTGTTGGAGAGCAGTGGAGGAGAAAGGGACCTGGGAGTCCTAGTGGACAGAAAGAGGACTATGAACTAGCAATGTGCTCTTGTGGCCAAGTTTGAGAACAATATCTACAAGCTGTATTATACATGTGATACATATAAAGTACACTGAGAACATAAATGCACTCTTTTTTCTGAGCTTACTACACATGCTACTCATTTCCAGGCTTTATGAGACAAAACCCAACTTGCTTATTCTCACACAGAAGTGCCGGTATGACCCGTAGTAAATACACTGTTAGAGTTACTTGATTAAGCAAGTATGACACCATCCTCAGGATTCCAGAGCAGAAATACAGAACCTTATTTAAAATCACCTTAAGAATATGTAAACCATAAAATGTGGATGCATAAGTCCATGTTAAATGATCTCAGTTGCATTTACATTAGGAACTGAAAGGGAGAAGGAGCTGTAAAGGTCTGTAAGTTGAAGCCCTAAGTAGACTCCAAAATGGTGTATTTAAAATAAACAAATAGTTCAACTGACTTAAACCAATCAATATTTAATGTTATAAATAGAGTTTTTGCATGTTTAATAGATTAAACAAGTCACAGCCCCAGCTTGTTCCTGTCTTAACTGCTGCCAAAATCCAGGGCAAGAACATCTCATTTTGGTGCCCCTTCCAACTGCACATTGATTTGGTTCTGGAAATTAGATTCGATGGTTCCCCTGTACTTCAACATATAAATTATTAACCGACTTGATTAACCTCAATTATGAAGTGTAATTAAATTTAGGCAGCTCATAAGACTGTCCTGGAGACAAATCTATAAAACTTACCACTGTTGTTAGAACTAATCTACAAACACCTCAGCCATATACAAAGTCTTTTACTTCAGCTGTGGTCAGTCAACGTGATGATCGTCCTTCCTTCCTCAGCAGTTACAACAAGGACAAGCATTGCAACTCTCTGAGATGAGCATTACCATCTCTTTGCAGTGCCATACACAGTGATATAAGGACGTTACTGAGCGGTAAGAGTCAAGCAACCCCTTCTTCTTCAAGGCTAGCTAGAGTGGCCGAGGTCTGAATTACATTGACAGCACTAAACTGACCAGCTCAATTACAGCATTTTTCTATAAAGTACACTAATATAGAAGCAAAGTGGTCCACACTCTATTCTGCTCCTAAAGGGACTAGCAACTACCAGCAGTTCTGGCATCAGGTAACAGATTTTTTGTTTCCTATATGTTCCTCTTTAGAAAGAGGGGCAGATACACTAATATTCACAGAGCAGTGATATTTAAATATTCTAAAATTTAGAGGACACTTAAACAATGCCCAATACGTTATGTTCCATCTGAGAGAAAGCTGGAAAAGGCATGTCAGTCACTCTCCAGTATGAGCCAACACCTAATCCTAAATTCAACAAAAGCTTCATATTTTATAGTCTGAAGATCCTGGGCTGGACCTTCTGGGCAGAGATACAGGATCTGTGAAAATCAAAATTCATCACTGTAGTGATGCTAAACAAAAGGCCATTGTACATCAAGGAGTTAGCGATCCACTCAGCAGTTTAACTTAAGAAGACACAGGCTGTGCTGCATGTATAGCCTGACCTCCATGTTTGGGCTGTGCTGCACATCTGCTTTGTCTGCAGGGTGAAAACAGACAGCTAATGGTACCAGAAGGGGCTGTTGGCAGCTCCCACACAGTACCAGTGATTACACTGCCTGCACACCCTTGAATTCACACAAATTCTTGCATAACCATCCTTTCTGTTTGACTATTAAAATAATTAATAGAATTGTTTGCATTTAAGAAAATCCTGTCATTTGCTTGTGTGCTGCTCCCTGGCTGGAAACTCATCTGATCCCACGGAATTTGAGGTTCCCAGTATCTGAAGGGATGGAAGATTTTATATACACATCTCTTTTTTTGTAAGTAACAATCTAAGCAACACTGTAGAGATAAGAGCCTTTTTTACTGGGATCATAACTAACCATCATCTCCTGGTGCAAAACACAGATACATGGATCATAAGGAATTGGAAGAAACTTCTAGGGATCATTGAGTCCACTGTCCTGCTCGAGCAGGATCAAAAAACCTACAACAGGTTACACAGAGATGCATCCTTACAGGTCTTAAAACTGTCCAGAGAAGGTGACTCCACAACCTCCCTGGGCAGCCCATTCTAATGCTCAGTAATCCTTAATTTTCTTCTCCTAATTGAGATGGAACTTCCTGTGCTCCAACGTACACCCATTGGCCCTTGTCCTGTCACAAGGCACAAGTGAAGAGATTGTCTCTTTCTTTTTGACACCCAGTCTTCATGTCTTTATATGCAGTGATTAAGTCTCCTTGTAACCTTCTCCTCTCCAAGCTGAAAAGTCCCAGATCTCTCAATCTGTCCTTATAAGACAAGTGTTCCAGTCCCCTAATCATCCTTGTGGCCCTATGTTGAACTCTCTCAATCAAGTTTCTCTACCTCTTCAACTGAGAAGCCCAGAACTGGACAAAATACTCCAGATGTGGCCTCACTAGGGCAGAGTAGAGAAGGAGAAGAACCTCCCTTGATCTGCTGGACACTCTTCTTGATCCATCCCTTTCACTGGTCTTCTTGGCCACAAGAGCACATTGCTGTTCCATGAAGAACTTATTGTCCACAAGGACTTCAAGCTCCCTCACCTGGTGAGGTGCTCTCCAGTAGTTTGTCTCCCAACCTGCATTGATGCACTGCATTACTCCTTCCCAGGTGAAGGCTCTGCACTGATTCTTATTGAACCTCATTAAATTCCTCTTTGCCCAAACCTTCAGTCTGTCCAAGTCTTCCTGAACGGCTGCACAGCCATCAGGTGAATTGGCCCGACCACCCAGCTTGTCATCAGCAAACTTGCTGAGGAGACACCCTATCCCATCATCAAGATCATAAATAAAGATTTTAAACAAAACTGGACTAAACACAGATCCCTAGGGTCACCACTGGTTACAGATCTCCAGCTAGACTCTAGCAGTAATTACCACTCTTTGGGCTCTGTTACAGAGCCAGTTTTTAATCCAAGTAACAATGTGTTCTTCAATCCCACACTTTCTAAGTTGCTAACAAGGATGTTATGGGGACTGTGTCAAAGGCCTTACTAAAAACAGGGTAGACTATGTCCATTGATCTCCTAGCATCCACCCATTTAGTCACAGCATCATAGAATGCTATCAGACTAGTCAAACATGATGACCCCTTCGTAAATCCATGTTGACTACTTCTCATTACCTTCTTGATCTCAATATTCTTGGAGAGGACCTCCAGAATGAACCGCTTCATCACAGAACAATGACATGGAAAAAAATTAAATTGTTCAAAGCTTTCTTTCAGAATTTCCAACACCAAAGTTTTCACTCTGGCTCTAAGCTTAGCAACACAACACAAGATAAGAGGTATTTTTCTGGAAGAAGATTATAATTGCACAAGTTGTTAGTGCCAAGAGTTAAATTTGGCAATATCTGTGACTGTCTCAAAAAACAGCACAGTCACCCTAGCAGATCATACATTTACCTTTAAATACTGAGTCTTGTTCTATGGAAGAGCTTATTCATCCTAACAGCATATTAGATAGTATTATCCACTCTCATAAGTTGAATTAATTTCAATCTCAAAATCTGGTCAGTTCTCTGTATTACTACTATTTATGATTCTGAAAGAATTAAAGAATAAGAGTCAGCAAAATTACTTATATGTTCCTAGATGTTCCTATATTTTCATCTCTTAGTCCAATAACACATCACTATATTATCTCCTAGAGATGTAGGAATAGAATACAGAACCAAAGAAAAAGGAACACAGAATTAGAATACAGTAATAGAGCTTTCATATCCAAACTATAAGTGGGTTTAATGCATGAGACAACTGGAGATTGAAATGGATTTCTCTGGGTATGAACGTTGTGCCACTTAAAAATTTTAAGTCTTTTACTCCAATCAAGTTCAATACTTCAAGACAGATGAATCCGTGGGAAAAACCCACAGATTTCCCTTGCTGGTCACAAATTAGGCTGAGAAGCTGTTGTACTGCTGCTTCTGTCTCTTCAGAATAGATGGGGGAAAAAGAAATGTTTTGGCACTTGTACAAAGAGTTTGACAATCACTAAAGCCTGAGATCCCCCCAGTGTCTGTGGCTGGGAGCAGAAGCTCTAACAAAGCAGGAGTGGCTTGTTTTAGTGCCACGTTTTCTCCTACGTGGCCTTACCTTCAGAAATCAGAGCCTTCCTGGCTGGAATATCCCTGCACTTTGTCTCTTTACTGAAGAACTCTGTTTCAGTTTCTCAAAGCCTTAGAAATTCCTCATCTGTTTTCTGAACGCAGCCGTTCAAAGCTACCAATATTCCCTAATAACTTACAGAAGGTACCAGAACAAAACCTCTGGTTCTGATGAAAGCAATTAAACACAAATCCAAGCCATCCTTCACTCCTGCAGAATTCCAGTTATACTCAAGATTAACATTTTGCATGTATAATCTCTATTAATTACCCTAGCAATATCAAAATCCTCCCAATTTATGAGCTATACTGTGATCATATTGCAGACCCTCATGAGCTGTTTTTCATAAATATAGCTCTGTTCATACCAGTGGAATGAGGTATCGAGCTATAATCCAACTAAATATCTCAAAAAGCTTGTAGAAACCATACGTTTGTTAATACACTATAGGAAGATGCATGCAGTGCATAAAAACAATATACCCTACCAAATCCCTACTCCTTAATATGTATATTCAGATAATGGTCTCAATTAGAACCTGATAAAACCCTGTATATAACCAGTTAGCATTTATAGCAGTGCCCAATGTAATGCTTCCAGAAGCAGTAATGGTCTATATTGCACCATTATAGGTGTCTGAGATAACTTTGTCAGTGATTGCTTAGTCCTTCGCATTATCATATTCCAATTGCCAGTGTGTTCTGAAAGGTTAAGCATGCAGAGAGTTTTCCATACTTTACGTTTTCTTTGGGCATTGTGAGGTTTTTCTTGAAGGTCAAATACTACACGGTCTTGCTGTTTTCTATAAGCGTGTTCTGGAAAATTCTGTTCTGACATTTGCTTGTAAGAATTCTTTCAGACAACCCGCAGCAGCGCTGTTATTTGGATCACAGAACACAATTCAGCAAGGCAGCATTTCTCATACCCAGGCTGAGCCTGTTCCCATAGAAAACTGTACACTTGGTCACATTTTTTCCCTTCTGGATACTCCTCAGTTTATATATGCACAGATTTCTCTTTGCTGTGGCATTTTCTAATTGCTCCTTGCTTGACTCTGACTTTATCAGGGCTCTTGGTCATTAGTTGCCATGTTTGCCAGGAAGCAGAAATCAGTGAGAATGTGAAGATTATATAGACAAAGGATTTCTATCTATATGGCATGTAGGGACAAAATCATTTGATAATCATTTGTCAGGTAAACTATTTACTGGCCAACTTCATTGAAATTTGACCTTCTCCAGGCACAGCCCTTTCTAAAGCACACATTGATCACTGTCTGTGCCTCTCTGCTTTGTGTAAGCATAAAAGCTCAACAATACCACATACTGACACAGATACTCAGTTTTTTAAAAAGACAATAATTGTTACTCCCAACCAGATTTTCTGGTAACTTCATGATAGTGAGGATATCATGGCCACCAACTGATTCTTAAGTACAAAATCAATCCTAGAATCACAGAATCATTGGAAAGAACCTTTAACACCAATCCCAGCTGTTAACCCAGCACTGCCAGATCACCACTTATCCATGCCCATCAGTGCCACATCTCCATGACTTCTAAATCCCTTCTGAGATGAGAACTCCACCACTGCCCTGGGCAGCCTGTGCCAGGACTTGACAGGCCTGTTAGGGAAGACATTTTTCCTTGTGGCCAACCCAAAGATCGCTTGGCACAACTTGAAGCTATTTCCTCTCATCCTGTATTTGTTTCTGGGGGGAAGAGACCAACTCTCACCTTTCTCCAATCTCCTTTCAGGTAGTTGCAGAAAGCAAGAAGGTTTCTCCTGAATCACCTCTTCTCCAGTTACCTCAGCTGTTCCTCAGAGCTCTTGTGCTCCAGACAGGTCCCCATCATGGTTGCCCTTTTCTGGACACATTCCAGCACCTATATATCCTTCTTGTAGTGAGTGATTCAAAATGAATACCTAAACCAATAAAAACGCTAACATCAGACATGGGAAGATGAAGTTATTTATGATTTTACCATCATTCTAAGTCTAACAGTATAACTGAGCTACACCTTATTGGTGCTTCCCAGTTGAAGTATTTGCAATAAGGAGATCTTTGAACTCACCACCTTCAGCTACAGTCCAGCTGAAGAAAAATTAGATACAGCCATTTTCTGTCATGGAATACTCTTGTAAGTGAATTTTTGATTTGTACTCTCACCTGTGTTACTATATAGGGTTAGGATGGAAGTTCAGTTCACCAGCTCCAGATGCCATGCATAGTATCTACATGACTAGACATATTCTCAACCTCCACCTCCAGCATAGTACAACCTACGCAACAGCCAAGTTCAAATTGTAAGTTTTCATCTCATAGCAAAAGTTATTGTAATTAGTCTATGTGTTTGACTTTGTACAATGAAATTCATTCCATTTCCATTAGTCAATTCCACAAGGTCATATAAAATTTGTGGATGACAAAATGAGAAAGAATTGCTGGCACTGGAGGGAGATTGAATCGTAATTCTTCTAATCCTTCCTAAATTATGACCCAGTCCCCCTCTAAAATTGGTAATATTTTCTGACTTTCTGTCAGCCACAAGTTTGTTAATTGCACCCACTTCCTTCTTGTAACAAAGCTGCAAATTGAAATATTAGACAGGAATGCTCTCCACACCAAACTCTGAGGAACAGCACAAGTGGATTCTCTTTACTCTGGTAACCTTCCCTTCAATATAATCCATGGAAGCATCTACTTCGGCAATCTTTATCCACCTCACAGGAGGTTTTTTAATTAATCCCCATTTTCACATTCCTTAATAATAATTTCCCTTGGGTAACTTCATCAAATATTTTCCTTAAATTTGGAGAGATTACCCTTGTTTAAGAAGTGAGCTCTCTTATCCAGATATTAAATTAGTCTGACAAAACCTGTACTTGATGAAACCGTGTCGCATCTTACTCCATTTACCTCTGAAACTCGCTTTCACATCACTGAGGTCAAACTCATTACTCCACACATTGCTTAGATATTTTTTACTTCTATGCGTGAATCATGTTTGTTTTTATCACATGGTAACATCAGTGCATGCAGAGGGACATGGCAGATATTCTAACAAGGACATGGTGATTTCTGTCTGAATCTAGGTGGAGATGTAACCACAGCCCATGACTGAGGAGGCTGGTACAAAATATGTCAGGCTTTCCTGTTCTTAGGAAACAGTAGTGCTGCTATAGCATAAACCATGAGTAACTGTACAGTGAACAGACTTAGAGGCATTCCAAGCCTCTTATTCACCCTCACAAAGACTTGCCTGCAGACCTTCTCAAAACTTTAGAAAGACCATCAAAATACTATTCAAATTCTTTTCTAATGAGCCACTAGGCTCCATTTCTCAGTCTTTGAATGATGTCAAATATTTTTCTTTGTAAATTTTCTTGCCTTTCTTCCAACATATTGAACTGACACAGAGCCAGACATAACAGTCTTCTCAACAATGAAAATACAGCTTTGCTCTGTGTTAAACTGACTTGAAAGGAACAACTACCAACTCTTCTTCTGATAAACTTAAAATTCAATCACTTTCTGTGAGCACTACGACATTGATAGCTACAGGACAAAATATAATCGCCATTGGGGGAGAAAAATGGAACAGCACGGTGATTAATGTAATCAAAAGCTGAACAATTTATTGAAGCTGGCAGAAGCTTTTATACCTTTTTACTTATTTCTATTAATAATTCTTACTATGATTGGTACGTGTATGTGCCTTACAGATAGTTGGTTTACTTACGATTGGTTAACATATGTTGTCCAAGCAACAGACACACACTCCTGGAACTTCCCTGAGCTTCGCTCTTCCCATCCGTGAGTCATCATTCTATCTTCTTTTTCACACCACAGTGTCCCTTCATATAACTTTCTTGTAACTTTCCGAGTCCTTCAGCCTGTGCAAGGCTGCAGGGCTAACTACAGCCTTTGTTCCACACAGAGTTAGTTTTGATTGCTCACATGTCCATTTTCCAGTGAACAGTCACCCACACACTATAAAACATATAATGAGCAGTTTCTATCTGGGAAGATTTCTACATGCTCAGGCCAGAGCTGCCTTATGAACTACAGCTTGTTAAGAACAAGTCACCAAGGATAAAACAGATTTTGTCATAGCCTGCATGAGCTCAGTAGCTCAACAGGTTATTGGTATTGATTTGCCATTCAAAGGAACACTATCCTCACTCTTTCAAAAGAGCCTAACTCAGCAAGAAACACAGCAGCACCATTTAAGTCAGGTCTGGAACAGTACAGGAACAGCAGAGTTTGAGTTATGTTAGATACCGTCACTGCAGCGTTAAGCATATGGATGAGTGAGGAGAGAGAGATACTTTTGAAAGATTGAAAGACTGGAGTTACATCTTGACTTCAGGCTATTCATTTCCCATTGGTCTTGGATATATTTTCAAGATAAAATTGATCCAATGACCCATTTAAAGCCAAGATGTAGTCTTAACGGCAGTGTCCTGGCCCAGTATCATTCAGGAAAAGATTTGAAGATATGAAGTGGAGCAAAGACAATGAATTAATCCTAATGTTAACTGGCTAGTAAGGTTAAGCAGAGTCCATAAACACCAGACATACCTTAATAAGGTCAGGCTCTCTATTGATACTTCTTTTAGCTTTTCACTTCTTCTATTGAAAACACACAGACCAGAATTGTCCCAACCAATGAAAACCAACACACTTTCTGCATTCAGGATGCCTTGCCTTGGTTACTTATGTAATGACTTTAATTTATGTGTATACAACAATGATCAGCATTGAACTAAGAAGGTAAGCAATAGCCCTTGACAGTAATAACGAATTCCTTTATTCTTCTTCCTTTGTCCAGAAAATGTGTGTCGTGAAATGCTGGACAAAGCCAGGGATAGCACCAATCTCCTTCTCTTCCCTAATGCTTGACAAGGGTAGAAAGTAACACACAAGAAGCACCAACTACAGAAAAAAAGCCAACACAGCTATTTTCAGTTCACAGGAAACCTAACTTTTGGGTTTTGTACACTGTGAAAATACAAGCACTGCCTAGTTGTTTTCATTCCTCTAAATGTAACCTCTGCCTAAGAAATTCAAGAGTGACATGATTTGTGTTTGCTGTATAGCATGACTCAAGTCAAAGATGGGCAGAGAGCACAATCACTGAGACATAGCCAAGAGCACATCATAAATTTGCTGTATTGGAACAGCAGAGTACTTGTGATCTAAAAATAAGGTGGTAAAATCCCCTCTCAGTAACTTAGTGATGTTATTTTACTTCATTGCACAGACAGGCAACACAAACAACTAAGAAACTGCAAAGATATTCCTTTCCTTGTGACTGGTAAATCACTGTAACCTGTATTCTTACCTGAAATTATCCCCAAAAGAGGGAAAAGATGAGCTATAGGCTGACACTGCAGGACCTTATTGTTGCCACAGTCCGATGGGCAGCCATAAAAAGATGAGACAGCTAAGATCTCTCTGCCCTCACTCTGTCCTATGCCAGTTGTTGTGGTTTGAAAATCACCAAATTTTCAAATATTAGTTGTGGTGCTTTTATGCTGAAAAAGCATTTTATTTTGAAGCTGGAGGCAGCTTTCCCAGCAGATCTCCTGCGTCAGTGTGTGGATTCTACAGGTGATTGGTGGACAGAGACCATAAAAGGACGGTTCTTCCTTCCTCTTGCCTTCCTTCTTCTGTCATCACCCATATTCTTGTCTCCTAATGCTACACATCTTGAGACAGGGAGCTTCTCCGGGCAGGGGGGGAGCAGCAAGCAAA
>VZRI01010816.1:0-34072 GCA_013397515.1 Upupa epops | reverse complement strand
GGAATGGAGATCTTGGAGAGTACTCAGGTAGAAAGAGACCTGAGGGTATTGGTGGACAGTAAACATAGCATGCATCAGCAATGTGCCCAGGCGGCCAAGAGGGCTAACGGCATCCTGGCCTGTATCAGGAATGGTGTGGCCAGCAGGGAGAGGGAGGTTATCCTCTCCCTATATTTGGCACTGGTTAGACCGCACCTGGAGTATTGTGTTCAGTTCTGGGCCCCTCAGTTTGGGAAGGATGTTGAGGTGCTGGAGTGAGTTCAGAGAAGAGCAAGTAGAATGGTGAAGGGCCTGGAAAGTAAGCCCTACTCAGAGAGGCTGATGGAGCTGGTTCTGTTTAGCCTGGAAAAGAGGAGGCTCAGGGGTGACCTTATCGCTGTCTATATCTAAAAGGTGGTTGTAATCTGGTGGAGGTTGGTCTTTTCTCTCTGGGCACTGGAGGCAGGTCAAAGGGTCACAGTCTTAAGCTCCATCGAAGGAGGTTTAGACATTATGAGAAGGTTTCTCGCTGAAAGAGTGATCAGATTCTGGAACAGGCACGGAGGTGGTCGAATCACCATCTCTGGAGGTGTTTAAGGTTAGGCTGGATGAAGTGCTGAGTGGCACAATCTAGATGTCAGATGTTTAGGTTTACTTTTTTGGTTTTATGTTGGACTGTATGATCTTTAAGGTCTTTTCCAACCTCATCATTACTGTGATACTGTGGTACTTCCAAAGTACAATCTGCAAAGAATTAATTTGTAATGACAGAATAGAAATAAGGAAGCAAAGATAGCTGAATAAAACACTGAAGCTATGATATGGGTATATCAATGGCAAGGAGTCATAGCCTACAAACATGAAGGACAGCCTGCAGATTACACACAAAACATTCAGTTTCTGAGTATAATTATTCTAAAAATCAAAAAACCTAAAACAAACTGAAAAAACAAACCTAGTGCTGTGTCCAAGCCACATGTTAATAGAAGATCTCTAACCGTAACCAGCAGGTGCACCAGAGCAGCATGTCTGAACAACATGATCTCCATCTTGTCTACTTTCCCTTTGGAAACAGAAGATAGGTCTGTATAAAACTCGAGAAATCTTGCTACATATATATAATCAATCTGAAAGATCCTGCTGCCTCAGAATGTTACACATACTTAGACACAATACTGGAAGGTTGGGTATGACAAGCTAGGCAAGTAACTTACGATATACTGTAACATTTCCAGGACTAGAATCTAGAATTTCACTTCACTGAAGGAAAAAAAAATCTAGTGGAATAACTATTAAATATTGAGAAAAACATTGCTAAACAGAAAATATGTTAAAAAATGAAAGGAAAGTTTGAAGCTTATGTACAGAGAACATCAGGGCTAGCAAAACAAGTGTTAGTCCTAGATTACTTACTAGTTTAAAATTTTTGAAAATAGTAAAATAAAAAATATAAATCAGTGTTTTATAAACTCAGGGGAATTTTTTTTCGGCACAGTATAACATTTTAAAGTATTCCTTTCCTATGTCACTAATAAAGATACTAAACAGCACTGGTCCCAGTACTGGTCCTAGAGGAATGCCACTGATCACTGGTTTCCACTTCAGCATCAAGCCATTGCCCACAGTGATTTGAGTGCAACCATACTGGAACTGGCTCTTCCTTATCTACCAAATTGTCCACCTGGCAAATCCATGCCTTTCTTATATAGACACAAGGGGCTTTTACCCTCTATATTCTGGCAAGCAGGTCCCTGAAGAGGTCAAAATCTGTTCCGTTGAAGTCAATGGTAGTGGGCTTATTACCATCTCCCTTGTTGCCCTATAAATACTGAATTCCACTGTTTTGTGGTCTATGTGATGCCCATTCCCAAGAAGGCACAGAAGGAGGCTAGGGAACTACAGGCTTGTCAGCCTGACCTAAGTGTTTGACAATGTTATGGAGCACATCACCCTGAGTGCTATCAAATGACAGGTACAATGCAATCAGGGGATCAGGCCCAACCAGCATGGATTCAGTAAAGGAAGATCCTGCCTAACCAACTTGATCTCATTCTACAACTGGGTGAGCTGCCAGGTGGATGAGGGGGAAGTCTGTGGATGTCGTCAACACAGACTTCAGCAAAGCCTTCAACACAGTTTCCCACAGCATACTTCTGAAAAAGTTGGAAGTCTGTGGTTTGGATGGGTACACCTTCTGCTGGGTTAAAAACTGCCTGAATGACCTGGCAGAGAGTGGTTGTGAATGGTGCCCCATCCAGTTGGTGTCCGGTGAGCAGTGGTGTCCCCCAGGGATCAGTGCTGGGCCCACTTCTATTCAACAGCTTTACTGATGACCTGGATGAGGGAATCAAATCTACCCTTAGTAGATTTGTGGGTGACACCAAGTTGGGAGGGAGTGCTGATCTGCTGGAGGGTAGGAAGATGGTGCAGAAAGATCTGAACAGGATGATGGTTCAATGAGCAGAGGCCACTGGGATAAGTTTTAACAAGGCCAAGTGCAAGGTCCTAGTTTGGCCACAACAGAGCTACAGACTGGGGGATGAGCGGATGGAGAGCAGCCTGGCAGAGAGACATCTCGGAGTATTGGTTAACAACCGGCTAAACATGAGCCAGCAGTATGCCCAGGTGGCACAGAAGGGCAGTGGCATCCTGGCAATTCTCCCCCTGTACTCAGCATTGGTGGGGCCTCACCTTGAGTACTGTGTGCACTTCTGAGCCCCTCACTTCAAGGAGGAGCTTGAGGTACTGGAACAGGTCCAGAGGAGAGCAATGAGCCTAGTGAAGGGACTAGAGGGAAAGTCTTATGAAAAGAGGCTGTGGGAGCTGGGGTTGTTCAGCGTGGAGGAGACTTTGGGANCACAGAAGGGCAGTGGCATCCTGGCAATTCTCCCCCTGTACTCAGCATTGGTGGGGCCTCACCTTGAGTACTGTGTGCACTTCTGAGCCCCTCACTTCAAGGAGGAGCTTGAGGTACTGGAACAGGTCCAGAGGAGAGCAATGAGCCTAGTGAAGGGACTAGAGGGAAAGTCTTATGAAAAGAGGCTGTGGGAGCTGGGGTTGTTCAGCGTGGAGGAGACTTTGGGAAACCTTATCACACTCTACAACTACTTGAAGGGAAGCTGTAGACAGGTGGGTGTCAGGCTTTTTTCCCAGACAACTAGTGATAGGATGAGAAGGCATGCACCAGGGGAGGTTTAGGTTAGATGTTAGGATGTTAGACATTGGAATGGACTGCCCAGGGAGGTATTGGAGTATGCATCTCTAGAAGTGTTTAAGAAAAGACTGGACGTGGTACTTAGTGACATGGTCCAGTTGATTGTGGTGATGTTAGGTCATAGGCTGGACTTGATGATCTCAGAGGTCTTTTCCAGTCTCAATAATTCTGTGGTTTTGTGTAAGCCACCCATGAGTACCACAGCTTGTGAATGTAAAGCCTGTATCTTCCTATAGAGGGCTTCATCAGCTTGATATCTGTGTCAGATGGCCTGTAGCAGACCCCCTACTACATTACTTTCCCCTCCCTTCCCTGTAATCCTGACCTATAAACCAGTCAGCTCCTCATGCTTCTTCAAGCCTCCATGGTCTCCAGCTGATCACTTAAATAGAGGGTGGCCCTCCCTCCTCTTCTCCCTTGTCTGTCCTTCCTAAAGAATTTACATCTGTCTAATCCCAGTGCTCAGTGGTATAAGCTATGCCATCACATCTCAGTGATGACACTAACATCAAAGCAATGTAAATGCGAACACCTCTAACTCTCTAACCGTATAATTATAAGAAACTAACTACTGTTACGATTATTCCACGCTTATGTGTTTCCATATATTTTCCAGGAAGAAAATTCTTACTTCCTTCTGTGTCTTTAGTTTTGTTTCTTGCATTTAGGGACAAAATGCAAGACCTCCTTGTACTTCACTATTTATTCAGTGCAGACAAGTGACCTTTTTTGGTATTTTAAACCAAGATCAAAAAGTTTATACAGCTTTACTTAAGCTGTAGTCCAAAGACCTATCCATTTCACAGCTCAATTTCATATGTAACAGCAGTTGAACATGGGAATGGGTAAATATTATCCATTCTTCAGATAACACTTGGCCTTAAAAGTAAGGTCAAACAGATGACTATTTGCTTCAGCAGTATTTCAGCTGTTAAGATATTTTCACTGATTTAATTGCTGCAATTTATCAACTGGCACTATACTGCACAAGTAAGCTACAAAGAGGGGCCTGAGGTCTGAATAAATGCCACTTGGTTAATTTCCTACTTTAGGCTGCATTTCTCCATCATGTAAATCTCATTTGAATCTTGAATGAAAATATAGATTCTACCATTCATTTTCTCTTGATCTTGAGAAGCAGTTCTGTCAGTTTTTGTAAATTTCCTTGAATTCAGAGAACCCTATTGCTGACAATTCTATGTATCGTGGGATTTCTGCAGAGATCATGAATGGGCTTTTTGTTTGCCTTCTTTCTTGTTTGTAATTTAATTTTCCTTAGTTTTGAGAAAAATACACTGACCCCTGAAAGCAATAAAGTTGAAAGAGCTAAAGTTTATCACATATCTTTTTTGACATAATATAAAACCTTTGGAGGTAGCTGCCTTCTTATCCTCACATCTCTTTCTCAACTATGTGCAGTTCAACTCAATGAAGTATTCAAAATAATCAATTGCTTTCTGAATTTTCCTCAAACACGGTATCTATTTAGTTGTGAGGTTTTCACAACCTTCTCTTTATCTATAGACAAAATCTTGGTAAGGTTTCACTGATTTTGCTGGGTTTTGTTTTCATAATTCTGGATTTATAAGGTCTTCAAATACCTTATAGGTAAGGTATGAAGCCAGAAAGAAACCAAATTAATACAAATTTTTCCTCCTCATTTGTAACATAGGCTTAGCATTTTGTATCATGCAGGTGTGTTAAACTATAGCTAGTAAAATGAAAGAAGCAACAAAACCAGAGAGCTTTTAATTTTAAAATCTATAATGAAAAAAGATTAAATATTGCTGTATGTATTTCGGAAATAAGAGGAAATCAATTGCTGTTAACTCTACTAAGTAAATGGATGAAAGTTTAATCATCAATGTATCAAAGATCTAGAACATTGTGTCATCAATTAAACCTTAGTATTAAAGCAGAAAAAAACCCAATGATTTTTTTAAAAATACATACCTTCCTTAAAATGATCACATATCACTTTCTCTTGCTGTTTTAAGAAAAACCTTGTGTGATCGAATTTCACACTGTCAAAGCTCCAATTTACAGAAGCAAGTACACCCAGATGTGTCAGATCTTTTAGAACAGGAGTGGCTGCTTCATTCAAGAGGCAGTATGCCTGGCACTGACTTTCTGCATAGCACAATAAACAAAACATAATAATAAAGTTCACTTTCATATATTAATGAAGGACAAGAATATTCAAACAACCTAGCAAAACACAAAGAACACTGACTTCTTCAAGGAAGCTGTAACATTTATAGAAAAAGCTGATTACCAGGGCACCTGTATTATTCCATGCATCAAGCAAACTTTATGACAAAAAGCTAGGATTTTCTAATCCTGTGATTCCTACTATGATTGTACTATTATTCCCCTGTTCTAATTGCCTTCTACTGTGTAGTCTAAATTTACACTTAGACCTTTCATATCCACTTGTTACTATAACTGTATAACCCTTGTCTAAACAACCTTGTACTTCCCTTATTTAACTTCTAATATCTTTGTCCAACAAGGCTAAACAAGTCAATCTCTGTCTTCACGCTTTCATATTAACAGCTCTTAATAGATTCTAAGCAGCTGTTTTACAATTCTTTCCAAACTACAAATAATTTTTTATTATTAGTATCCATGACAGAGCTATCAATTGCTGAATGAATTGAAAGGGACATCCTTTTCCTTAACTAAGAACGTAAAAATTCTTCCATACTAATTTTCTATAATTTTAGTTAATGATATTTAATTCCTCATTTTCAAAAATCTACAAACTACTTAATTTGAATAGCAACTGGCTTGGTTAACCCATTATTTCATAAGAGCAATCTGTAATTTCATAATCTTAAGTACTCTAATAAAATATATATAGTATTATTTTCAGGTTTTCATCCTTTTGGAAAGAGGCCAGATACTACAGTATTATGGATGACCCTGGTGTCACTTCATTTCCTGAATTAATATATTAATATATTATTCATATTCCTGAATTAATATAAAATTTTATTTCTAAAACCTATCTGTATTAATGTATCTTCAGTATTCCACTGTTAGGTTGATCTTTCTAATCCCTCTTTTGGCAATAGCCTGTTTTGACAAAGATTCCTTCACATGCAATGCCACCGTACTTAATCTCAATAACTTTATTTCAACAACTGTAATAAGATATTCTTGCCTAACAAATACTAAGTTTGCAAAATGCTAGATTTTCTTTTGTTTGCAGAAAAAATGTATTTTTTTTTCCCAATTGTATTAAAAAATACTTGCTGCAACATTTATTATTTAAAAAAAGCTTAGAGCTGTTACATGATTCCTATCTCAGATGGGAACAGATGAACTGCTCCACTGTAACTGGTTCTGTGAAAAAGACTCCCATTAAAAGCAAGGTTAGAGACATATGTGCTGATTCAGATTACACATAGGACAAAGTGTGTGCTTTTTGACTTGTATGCAACTGCCTTTAGACTTAATCAAAATTCCATACCATACCTGTGAGTTTGGAATTATTTTAGTCACAAGGAACAGAGACTAAACCTAATAATTTTCATATTTGTCTGAGTTCTACTATTTAATAAAAATTATACTGCAAAGCTATATAAAATAAAGGATATCCAAAACCAGCATACCAGATGCTTGAACATTGACTGTGACACTGTCCTCATTCTCTGTTTCTTCTCCCTCTATTCTTACAGTATCACAATCAGAACTGTCCTCTTTGTGAGCATGTATATGCTGTTCTTCATGCTGTAGCACCAAATCTTTAAACCACAAGTGAACATTCAGATGCACATAGTACAAAACCAGCTCAATGAATAAGAAAACTTTTCCATAAATGATGACACATGCAAACCTATTTTCAAATTTGGTAGTTTCTATGAAACATATTTTTTCTTTTAATGAGCATCTTTATTGTTTTCATGTGCTCATACAGTATGGAAAAATCAACAGATTAAGCCATGTCAGGAGCTCACACAATGAAAAAAATCTTATTGAGGGTAAGTGGAAAATAAGGTTGGCTACCATAAGTGACCCAAAAAGAATACAAAAGTAGAAAACAACAGGAAAAAATTGCTTATGAAAAATCACTTTTTTGCCTGTCTTATAGCTATTTCATATGACTTGTATTTTTAAGTTTCCTTCCTTTCTTCCTTAAAAATACTGATGCATTCACTACAACTTCTGCTCTCAAAGCTCAGAAAACAACATAGAGAGAGAGAAATAGAATAAAACTAATTTTTTTCCTCCTAGTTAATTTAAAATAAACCTTTTCATTTTGAAAGTGTTCAAAATTGGATCAACAAATTATTTCTCCTGCTTCTCTGCTGTGTATTTTCTGCACGAAATTTTATACAAGATGACAACTTTAAAAAATAAGCCAAACAAAAAAGAGCCCTAAAAGTAGTACTGGCATTTCTTATTTTCAGTTGTATGACCATTAATGAAACTATATAATTGTCATAAAAACAAAAAACAATTCACATAATTTCTACATTAATACGGTAAGGTCTATACATTTTAATGTGTTCTCCGCAGATCAGACATAACTGATCAGAAACACTGGGCTATATCTGCAAACATATCCTAGACATTTAACTTGCACCTCCACAACCCTATTTGTAAATGTAACAGTCTTTCAAGACATTTGGATTCCTTGCTAGGATCTGCAGTTCTGGTTAGACCTCGCTAGATGGTAGCATATGACTTCAGTTCAGGAACTTTGCTCTCCTACTTTTAAAACTGCGATTGCTTTCTGAGACCATGGAAATGTTTGATGAATTTCTATCAGTGTGAGTAACAGGTGGATTATACTAAGAGATAATTTCTTCCACAAGATTATGTAATCTTGCAATTAAACAAATATCCCAAATCTATGCTATAGAAATTATTGATAAAAGCTTTTATGTAACAATTTTAATTTTTTTAAATTATTTTGTTTTATGCTGTGCTGTGTAACTGAAATACAGAAAAAGTCTGTGACAAAATTCTGTCATACAAGTCCAAATGTTTTTAATATAACTTCATCCTGAAAAGTGTGATTGGAAATATGTCACCAGCTTCTGATATTTTGCCTCTTAAATATTTCTTTTTAAAACAAGTACGGGATTTCATCTACTTCTTTTTCCTCTCTGCTAATTTGAGTTTCTGCAAAACTCAACACATTGCCCAAAATTCTTTCATAAGTGTTGTCATCATTACAAACAGGGCTACCAATAACTCTGTTTTCCGTAATACCTGTTCCACCTCACTGTTGGATGAAGTCTGAATGAGGGTAAGTAGCTCAAGTGGTTCTTTCCAAAGAATTTTTTAACTCTTGTTCACTATCTAGTCTGCCTTAGTTCTACAAAAGTAAGAGTACTGATAAGTACTATTCGACAACTAGAAGTAATTTGATAACTGCTGATCTACTGGTTACTATTGTTCCAAACAGGCCATGAGATCTATTCAGAACACACACATAGGAGAGAACTCCTTTACTGGAGTAAGGACTACCTAGAGTTATTTTGCCAGGATAGGAATAAATTCATGTTTGTTTTATTAAAATCCACTTGTACCACCAGAAAATACCTCAACCCCAAACCCAAAGCACTTCCCAAAACAAAAGAAAAAAAATCTCCTAAGATAACTAAAGAAAAAAAAACCTAAAAAGTAAAAAAAAAAATTCAGCTACATGAAATATCATTTAAAAATCATTGATCTAAAATGCATTTTCTCCCCTAAAATCCACTAGCATGAACTAGCATGTATCGTTAACTGGTATAAAAGACCAGAATTTATCTGGAAAAACATCAGAAAAAAACAGTTCACGTACCTTTTTCAGGACCATCTACATCATTTTTTGCCTCTCTGAGTGTCTGTCTAGATCTCAGCATGATGAAGTTGCTCAGATCAGAATCATCATTGCCCCATTTTGTAGCAAGCGCAAATGATACAGCCTTCAGACTACTGTCAGAGTTGTCTTGTTTAGAAAGCACGTCTTTACAGTTGACTGATTCAGATAATTTGGGGGCTTTCTTTTCTTGTTTTAAGAAATACGCTGCCTCTTCTAACTTATTTTTTATTACACTTTCTCCAGTAAGCTCCTCCACTAATGTATCTGTGCTGTGATTTTCAACAGATGACACAGAATTCATAGGCAGGGTAAAGTTTTGCCTTTGAGTCTGCAGTGTTCTGTAAGGATGAATTAATTTGTGTGTCTGGTGTATTTCAGAAGAAAGCAGTTCCTGATTTGTCATGTCTTCAAGCCATTCTAAAAAATAAAGGAAAATATATTTGTTTGCTGCAGCATAGGTATCTTCTTTCTTTTCACTGGAGCTACATCTTGTTTTAGTGCCGCTGCTTTGAACTACTACAAAAAGTTTTGCTCCTGAGAATAAGGAATCTTTAATTTCCTTCCTTGGAGGTATGTGATTGTGATTCTCTGTTAGAGGACCTACCTTTGCCTTTTTATCAATTAAATTAAAAAAGAATATACTTACTTTCTAACTGATACGATGTAAATTGTCTGAATGTTTCTACTACTGTAGGAAGCAGGTTGTTTGCACTGCTGACAGCCATATTTAATTGCTCCAAAGTTTCTACGGAGACAGCATTTAAACCCAAATGGAGACACCAGCCCTCTTCTAATGAGCTAAGATTTAGTTCTTCTACCTCAAATGGCAGCATTTCCATCAGCTCTGTAAGCGAACAATGCTGATATGCAGGTTTAAGAGTCTGATGCTCTACAAAAAAACAAACCAAAACAACAACCCAGAGAAATCACTGTATAGTATTAATAATCTGGAAACATGAAACATTTAATAATATTATTAAAACATTAATAATCTATAAAAATTTTTACAATGTGAGCTCTCAACTACTGGTGACTTACTACGTATCTCTACTGTTTATACTTTCACTTCAGTCTCAATAAATAAGAGCTATACAGAGTCATGAGAGCAAGTGTGCTTTTTACTTATTGAGTGTATAAGTACAGGAGGGGTTAAATATTTTTCAGTAGTAGCAATGTCTAATAGTATTACTAAAGCTACAAATGTTCATTCTCATTCATTATCTGTGTGTTTACTTGTCATTTAACACAATAATTACCTGAAAATAATTTGAATTTAAATAGTCGCGAGCCTACCATACAGAATTTTCAACAGTATATGAATGTACAAATGAATTGTACAACACAGTAAGTCAGTATACAGAACTTAATCTAGAAACTTGTGAAATTAAGGCAAATAAAATTAATTATATTTTATTATTAGCTATTTGGTGTAATTACTAATAGTGAGCTGAACATTTTCTTAATGAAAGAAAACATCCAAACTACCTCAACATCAATTAGAAATCCTTACCGGCAAGCAAAAGAGAGCTCATATTATCCTGATACTTCTCTGATTGCCACACCAAAAATTCTAAGTATTCCCTAGAGGGCTCTGTAATCAAAATACTAAGAACACAAAATAAAGACTTGGAGGCATTGTCTGTTGAAACTTAATTGATACAAAACTACCTTTCAAAGATCTCTTTTCTTCTAAATTTTCAGTTCATTCATTTACTCATTCATCACAACTTTTTCTTGTTCATATATGGGGTTGCTTCATGTAACACTATAGTGAAGAGGAAGGAGTGAGAGGAGCCATCAAGGCTGTTTCACCAAGAAATGTGGCACCAATTGAGAGCTGTCTAAATTGTGGTTCCCTCATGAAAAGGATGTTTAATTATTTATTTGTTCATAAGTGAGAAAGACAGTAAAGCAAAAAAGTTAGTCTCACAAACACAATGAGAAGGATGTAGCAATCCTGATCTTATGCTAGCATGAAAAGACTTAAATTCCATTGTTGGGGGGATATATCCAAAAGGCAGACGATACTTTCTTCTCACATCTCTTCTGGAAATTTTGTGGTGATACTTGCCCAGTATATGTGTTTGCCATATGTATAAACACATGCATGTGCACACACACATTTTAGATATATAGGTCAGAATGAGAGAATAAGAATCCAAACAGAAGATTTGATTTTCAGGTTATTTAGACTCACAGGACAAACTGGTCTACAGTAGCAACCACCATTTCCTTTTTCAAGCTCCCCTGAAAAGACACAGGTAAGGATTGTGCACTCCATGTTCACCCTTTCACACAAAATACATGCAACTGTCTTGAACATAACTATCAATTCAAAATAGTCTAAAGTTATTTTTGCACTGTTTTTAAGGATTTATGATTTAGAGCATTTATGATTTAGAGTATTTATGATTTAGAGCATTGACGAGAGCACATAAAACTACCAACTTTTCATTACCTGTTACTGGCAAAAGGAATAGATTCTTCTTTAAGTCCTGTGCACAGAGAATTAACACATGGTTTCTGTTGTCTGTGTGGAGGAGTTAAAGGCACTTCCACTTCATCTTTCAGGTATGAAACATAATTAGCTAGAAATTGCATAAAGAAACTCAAAATAAAATCTAAATCTAATCTACTTATGAACGAAACATACATGCTCACAAATTTTACACTGGTGAAGTTTTAGATCAAAATACAAAATACTTTCATAGGATAATTCACCATTTAAGCAATAAAACACTGATACTTTACATTTAATTTCCACAGTTTGGGGATAATAATCTATAGATCACATTCCTTTACTCATTCTGTAGTGTATTGCTGGCCACACACTCTTTCTAAGATGATTTTTATGTTTAAAACACCAGGGACTATGACTGAGTCTTTGATACTAAGTGCTCATCTCTGCTGGCATTCTTAGACAGTTCATACACAAATAATATTAATTAGATGGGAGAAAGCCTTCAGACATTATTGTGGCTGTAACATTCTGATGAATGGACTCAGGAACTTCAGAAACAGTTGGTCAAGGATTTTAAAGACAAAATTACACTTCTAACCAGAATAAGTACTCACTGTAATTTCTAGGGATGGCCTGTCGTTATGGTTTGAAAATTATCAAATTTTCAAGTATTAATTGAAGTGTTTTTATGCTGAAAAAGCATTTTACGTTGAAGCTGGAAGTAGTTTTCTTAGCAGACCTCCTTGTGTCAGAGTCCAAACCCCACAGGTGATTGGTGGACAGAGTTCATAAAAGGGAAGGTACTTCCTGTTTCCCCTTCCCAGGGAGGTGGTGCAAGCAAAGGCTTTCAACTCCCCTGCCACTGAAGGGTAGAACACAAAATAGCATAAGATTGACTGCAGCTCTGCTGTGGATGTAGCTATAGCCCTCTTTTGCATGGGAGCTCAAACGCAAAGAGAGCAGACCTTTTTGGACTGTGGCCAGCACCAGTTTGCCCTACCTCCTGACAGTAGGCTGAAGAGACAAGCTGCTGTTCACACCTGCAGTCTTCCCCTCTTTTTCTGAGTCCTCAAACACAGAAAAGCCAGCACCAGCTCATTCCAGTTCCTGGTAGTGGGCTGAAGAGAGCACAACTGCTCCATAGCCACTTCTACAGCTTGATTGCCTTTGAAGATGCCAGACAGAGGTGAGCTCATAACTCTCTGCCTCCCTTGGTGCCTAACCACAGGGGAGAAGAGGACAGGGCTCTGCTTGAAGACAGCCCTTGGACAAGACCTGGAAAAACCCCTTTGCCATAACAGGCGTGGCCCCACATCACCAGTGCCATGTTGGCTTTGTCTCCACTGGATTGGCAAAGATCCTGTATACTCTGCCATTGAGAGACTAAGAGAAGCTTGTACTAAGAGAGAGAAAGAGCGATCACAAGTACTGATCTTGTAAGCTTTTGGCAGAGAGTCTGGAATTCTTTTGTATCCTCTACATTTGACACTGCTATAGCACCAAAGAAGAGCCCCTAAGATGATGGGAGCTAGAAGTTCACCAGAGACATCACTGAGTGCTGATGTCTGCATGAGGACTGGAAAAAGAACTTTTCCATAAGCATAAAATGTACATTTTGTATATTTTGTGCTGTATTCCTGCCCCCCCTTTCTCTTCTGGAAAGTGGGGTGCAAGTGTGTGTGTGTGTGTGTGTGTGGTAGTTTTGTAGTTATGAGTGGTGGTATACAGTCTCTTCTCTCAGAGCTCTTATCTAAGGCCAAAAATCTATGTGTTAGCTCACATTTCTCTCAGAGTGTGTGTAAAGGCATTGTGATACAGTTTTGGTTTTTCCTTTTCTTATTGGTGATGGGTTCAATAAATTGTTGTCTTTTTACCAAAGTTGTTTCACTGTCTGTTGAACTCTCAGTGAGAGCTGGTTGTTGTGTTAGAATTACAGGCATCAACCCAATCCAATTTAGACCCTCTCCCTAAACCTTTACATCTGTGAAATGAATAACATACTTCTTTTAAAGCAGTATACAAAAAATCTGTCATGTTCAAATCGCCCTGCAAGCCACTTTGCATATCTTTTTTTTTGCCAATTGTATTAAAAATAGGCATTTTAACAGATTACTGCTGTTAAAATCTAATATGGAACTGGCAACTTCATTTATTTTTATGTCATTCCATACAAATTGATGAAGTACACAATTGTCCTAGTATTCAACTCTCTGGCGTTCTTCGATAATACTTCTTGTTGAAGTGTTGACCAGAAAGTGGAGGTCACAAAACCACCACATTTCCTTGATGTTCTGTGGAAACTAACAGCTAGAAAAATTATACAGTAAGTGCCTCCATAAGAAAAAACAATTGTAATGAATTCCCTATTCATTACAACAGGCAGCAAGCATCTGCAGCCACCATACACGCATTGTTTGGCCAAGTGTCATGCAGCAGGCTATGATCCAGCCACCTGCCCAGCTGCTTGCAGCTGCTACTCATCTGACCTAACAAGCAGGCTGTAAAGCAGAAAGTACAAAACAGATAAAGGACAGCCTTAGAAAGCCAGTGAATGCACAGTGCACACGCAGAAAGACCAAAAAAGGTAAGAAATAAAAGTGCTTACAGAAGATATGAACAGACTTCTAATCAGTATAATTTATTACCCATTTACTTAAACAAACAAAAAATCTGAGTGAAATTCTGCTTCAGCTCACAAACTGTGTTTGTTTTGGTGGTGAGACATAAAGGTAGCACTTTTCTTTGAAGAGGATGTCATCTGATTTCAGGACAGCAAACATTTCTGATACAGCTATGAAAAACAACTATTTAACCAATACTGTCCATATTCTGTCTACTTATTTTTGCCTTTTAGACTGGAACATTTTGATTAGCTACACTAGTTATACTCTTCCTACACTGGGTGCCATTACCCTTCTGAGAACATTAATGACTGAGTGCATTCTTTTGCTGCCAACCACGTAATCAATAAAAGTGGATTTTTTTATGTCTGTTCCTGCTCTGAGTTCAAGCAAATATATTTCACTTCTAGTAATGCATAAACAGCAAACTTAAGTAGAAGACTGACAAGTATCTCTGATGAAATTTGACTCCTAATGCAGGAAATGCCATTAGCAAATACTGCCTCAGCAGTGCATGTACAAGTTTGCAGGTCTCTGTCCCACAGAATCTGAGCGTATCCTAAAAAAAAACCAAAAGTCACAGAAGCTGTCTGTTCCCCAGTGACTGAGTCTTGCCTGATTCAATGGCAGCGTGAAGACAGCAAACTGACAATAAAGAGCAAAGCCATCACCACTTTCTCTTTAGAACAACTCAAGTTAGATTAACTAGTCTACTCCATAAGAATGAACAATATCTTAGATAATATAATTATAATACCATTATGCTATTGCTACATAGATAAGAAGGGCCTCACAATTCTCAAATCTATGGTGTTCCTTGTGCTTTTCATAAGCTTTAGAAGTAAAGATCAGTCAGACAGCTCTCTACATATTGGTCAATAATCTCCTGTAGAAAGAAACGCAAGTTCAGCTTAGGTGGGTTTGTCTTGAATTTTCATACCAGACACTTTGAGCTGATATGATTGCTCCTACCAAAAGCCCACCAGAATACAGTATCAGGAGTGTGAAGCTATTAGTCTGAAAGGGACAGCCATCAGTCCAATTTAAACTGCAGTGAAACTGAAACAAGGAGAGGTCTTAGTCTGGAGAAAAGTAACATTTCTCAAGATTTTAATAACTACTGGATGGAAAATCACCATGTGAACACACAAAGGAGGATAATACTTCTACTGTTCAATGCAATAATGAATAGATTTCTTTCAAAACAGGATATACATTAGGATGAGAGGTAGGTGTTTACTCAAATACTGTCACTGTTCAGATCACTTCTAGTGATAGATGTCTTCTCTTTGCACACATTTCTGCATGAAATTGAAGGCGAAAAATGTCACCAGCACAAATATCATTGTCTTAGTAAATGAACATTAAGCTATTAAAACAGTGGGACTGGAAATAATGTCCACTATTTTGCAGATGTTACAACACTTAGAAAAAAATAATTAACTGACATTGGTTTAGTCATCCACTAAACCTGTCTGCCACTGGTATGCCTTGTAACCAGCATCCCTGAATGAGTTTCAAGTTGTAAAAGCTGTGTATGCATAAAGGATTTCCTGTAGGAAAAGCCAGGATTCAGTGCACACATTAGTAAATATTCAGTGCTTTCAGTATTTTTCTATGGAAAACAGCTCTGATGACCACATGATGTAATTTCTTGATTATGCAGCCCTATTGAACCATTTGCAAGTCAAAATGTATGCTTGGGAATTTTTAACCTCTAGAAGTTAGAAACTCAATACTTTTCCCTGATCTCCCTCACTCTAAGAGTATTAACATAAGATTTCAGCAAGTGTTAAATTGTGATCCACAATTTTAATCAACATGCTTTTATTTTCCTCTTCCTCTGGATAGCTTCATATAATGATTTGAGTTGGAAGGGACAACCTTAAAGATAATCTGGTTCCAATTCCCCTGTCATGGACAGGTTCATGTTTCATTAGTTCAGGTTGCTCAGAGTCCCATCCAAACTCACTGTGAATACTTCCAAGTAGGTGCAGCCACATTGTCTCTGAGTAATCTTTTCCAGTGCCTTACCACTGCAACAGTAAAGAACATTTTTCTTGTATCTAATCTACCATTTTAGACAAAAACCATAAGAAGCTAACCAAGTGCAAAAGATATAGATACCACTTACAGCCAAAAGGACATGAAGGAATTGTAAACTTGGTTGAATATAGCTTTTAAAACCCTTGAAAGGAGTATAGCACTTCTACCTGTCTTTGGTGTGGATACAAAACAGTGGATTACACAGGGAAACTTTCTTATATATAGATACTGCACACACTCCCAAGAATAGCATATGGAAATAATAATTTGAAAAATTTATTTTAAATATCACTCCTTGATTTATCTGGACTCTCTTACCTGAGTAATAAAATTCCAACATACTTTCACTACTACTGGAGCAAACCTCTTGTGGTGTGGGACAGTATTTGGAAGTTTCTATTTTGCAAGAAATTTCTTCTTTGAGGTCTGAAAACAGGTTTTAAAAGATAACATAAATTAACCATTTACTCTTGTTTCCTGTTTACTCTTTTTCTTTCAATCTTTTTACTGAATCTTCATAATATAGTTACAAAAAAATACAGTTACAGTTAATAAACTCAACTACTATAGCTGATCAAAGCAGTGCTCCACCTCATCCCTTACAGAGCCAGAAAAACACAATTCAGAACAGACGCTGTCTGAACTACTGTGAATTCTTATGACCACAGTAGTGTGATTTCTGCAACAAGTATATAGCCTAAATGTAGTTTACCAGGAGTAAATGATATAGTCTCTGTATATTGTTCCTGAAAAGAAAAGTAATAGCTTGACATCTATGTACAAAATCCTCAAATCTCTACAGGGAAAGAACACACCACATAGGTTGATGTACCAAATGTATCAAAGCAATGCACACAAAACACTGCAGTCAATGACACACTTTAAAAAGTTTTATTCTTCTCTTCAATTACAGACCAGATTACTCCAGACTGCTACCCTATTGGAAACAGAATTCAGCATGCAGCCTCCACACTCACAAGCATGAAGCTTGCTTCTTTGAGCTGATTTATGTACACCAACAAAGCGTTTTTCCTTACTTGCTTGCCAAAATCAATGCAAACTGTTTTTTTTAAAATCGAAATAAAAAATCTGACCCACTGTCTTTTTCTTGTATGCACAAAAACCAGTCATAGATATCAATCCAATATGCAATAACCATTTCTAAAGCTGTACTTATTTGCAGTACAAAAATGTTTAGTAACTTTTCTTAAAAACTTTCCTTCAAAGAAATGACTGCTGTTATTTAGAATATTCTTACCACCCATGGAAGTATTCAAAACATTTTTTCAGAAATCCACTTTTTTGTTTGAAATTAGAATGTAATACAAGCAATTTTTACAGTATGGCCATACTGCTTGTAATCCTCTTGAGCATGTCTCTGAAAGCAAATCTAATTACAGATGAGAAAATGTAACACTAAATTATATTCTTAGTAGACTCGATATCACATATCACAGCCTGCGCCACCTTTGTTTCCAAGATGGCAACACAACCGTGGACTGAACCAAATGGCAAATAGTTTACTTGAGGAGATACTTCTCTAATACTCAGAAAACAAGGTTGAGCAGTTTGTAGTTACATAAAGAGAAATTCTCAGTTGGTAGGTTGTGTTTTAATAATATGTGAACTGATTATTAAAAAAAGCTAGATTGTGGGCAAATGAAGGGAAAACTGGGTCAAACATTTAAGAAATGCAATCCTCACCTTCTTTGATCATCCCTTTGCACACGTCTTCATCAGCAATAGTTTCTGGAGCTAAATTTAACAACTCTTTCAGTTCTACGTATGATGGAAGCTTAACAAAATCTGACCTGCTGTTGCTGGTTTTGCAGAATTCTAACTCAAGAGGAAGCATGAAATACTGAAAAATTAACAGCAATAAATTTTCTTTGATGTTAGTGTACAATAGCTTAATTCTAACCAGACCTAAAAGCTTTAAAGAGAGAAGTCATAAGACATTTACACAGAAAACATCAGCTTTGACCAATAAGAGACACAGAAATGTTACAGTATTTCAAATCAAGTCAGTGAGTGAGTCATTTCAAATCAACTAGAACCCTCAATTATTTCATTGAAAGCCTGTTTATTTTACATTTTGGACAAGTCGAGCAAAAAATAGAGTTAACTTATTTTAAAAAAAGAAGCCAAGCTGGCCTCAAAAATCACAGATTAGGTCTTGGAACTTCCCTTTTCTCATGCCTAAATCATGGCTCTGTTTTGGTTTGTATTCTTAGCATGACAGTACCTACATAAATTTGCCATAAACCATCAGATCCCTCCAGGAGAAATCAAGAGTGGAAATAATTAGTGTGGAGTTTTTCAGCAACAACATTCAAGAATTAAAACCCTAGAAATAATACCATGGTTTTCTAGTCTTGAAAATATGAAGGCTACAAATACTTGTTAAGTATGAAAATGATTCAATTAAATAACCTGCAAATAAATGAACACTTAAGCATACATAAAGCATCATTAATACAATATTTTGTAAGAAACAAAATGATACCTCTTCATCTTTTACAGATACAGTACAGAAGTTCTCTTTAATCCCCTGCAATTCTTTTTTCCTCTCTTCCACCTTCATTTCATTTTGGAAAGTCAAACATTCACTTTAAAAGATAAAGCATGTGATTTCTTTATATAACGTCATATCTAAGAACAGAAATCTTAGCAGTTTGATAGTTGTATGCAAGACAAAAATTAAAAACTATTTTTTTTATAAATCCATACTTTTCTAAGAAAATAATTCCAAGGCATGAGGTACAAACCTGTGTAATTAACTGACATTTTTTCAAGAAATATTATATTCAGAGTAGAACCACCTAAATTTGGGACTTGCTGTCCCAATTGTTCATCATTGCCTAGGTCATAGTTTATAAACAATTTTTTGTAATGTCTATCACATGCAGGTGACTCATGCATGGAAGGGGGAGGGTGTAGGCTAGGGTTGTAAAAGCAACCCAGGCTTCTATCACAAGACCTTTCCTATGCAGAGACAACCATTGGGAACTGTGTAAACAGCTCAAGCCTCAGTTATCCATTAGCCAAAGACCAAACAGGGCAGTGCTGCATCATTCAAAGAACCAGAATCTAAGCTATGTCTTTAAATCTTTCAAACAATATGCTCTGATTCTCAATCCAAACTACTACACAGTTTCCTAAGAAAGTCAGATAAAAAGAAGCTGGAAAGGTTTCAGTGTGGGCTCCAGACAACAGTGTATTTAAATGATAACAAGATCAACAAGTGAGGAGTAAAAAGCAGAGCACACAGAAGTGAGCCTCACCCACAGAGGAATAAAGAAAGATAAGCAGAAACTTCATTACATTGCCAGAGGTAAATACCCCAGGCCATACAGCCCAATCATCATAGGGATCAGAAGGGACCTTACAAGATTATCTAGTCCAATCCTCCTGTCACAGCAGGATCACCTAGAACAAGTTGCACAGGAACACATCCAGACAGGTCTTGAATGTCTCCAGAGAAGGAGTCTGCACAACGCCCTGGGCAGCCTGTTCCAATGCTCCTTTACCCTCACTGTGAAGACGCTCCTTCTGATATTTATATGAAACCTCCTCTGTTCCAGCTTGCACCCATTCCCCTTTGTCCTATCACCAGATGACATTGAGAAGAGCCTGGCTCCATCCTCCTGACACCCACCCCTCAAATATTTATAGACATTAATGAGGTCACCCTTCAGCCTCCTCCAAGCTTAAGAGACCCAGCTCCATCAGCCTTTCCTCAGAAGGAATCTTTTCTACTTACTTCATCATCTTTGTTGCTCTATGCTGGACACCCTGCAGCAGCTCTGCGTCCTTCTTGAACTGAGGGGCCCTGAACACAACACAATACTCTAGATGCAGTCTCACCAATGCAGAGTAGAGGGTGAGGAGAACCTCTCTCGATCTGCTAATCACCCCCCTTCTGATCCCCCCCAGGATGATGTTGTTCCTCTTGGCCACAAGAGCACATTGCTGGCTCATAGTCATCCCACTGTCCACTAGGAATCACAGGTCCCTTCCTCCTACACTGCTCTCCAACAGGTCAGTCCCCAACCAATACCATCAATACCAGTAGCTGGGGTTATTCTTGCCCAGATGGAAGACTCTACACTTAGCCTTGTTGTACTTCATTAGCTTTCTCTCTGCCCAGCAATCTAGCCTGTCCAGGTCTCACTGAATGGCAGCACAGTCTGCTGGGCTGTTGGCGACACCACCCAGCTTTGTGTCATCAGCAAACATGCTGACAGTGCACCGTGATCCCTCATCCAAGTCATTAATGAATAGTGGTCCTTGGGGTGACTCCATTAGATAAAGGCCTCCAACTGCACTCTGTCCCACTGACCACTACTCTGTGGCTATCATGCAGCCAGCTCACAGTCCACCTCACTACCCAATCATCCAGTCCACACTACCTCAGTTTGGCTGTGAGGATGCTGTGTGAAACTGGAATTAATAGGCAAACAGTCACATAAATTGGGATAAAAGCCCTAAGACTTGGGTTAAGAATGAGGAGTAACCTCTCCAACATCTTGCCTGTGTGGAGCAGAGTAAGAGTACATATTTACTAACAGCATGACTGAAAGGGGAGAAAGAAGACACATGGAAGCATATGAAAAATTCTAGCCCAGCTAAATTCAGTGGCACTTTACGTGATAGAGAATCAGTCAGTCTGATGGAGGACAAGATCTCTTAAAGGTAGACATTTTTTCAAGTATTCCAGAACTGAAATCCTGAGTACATTTCATGCTTACATAATGTACAAATGACATAATTTAATTTATGCAGTATTCTTAAATAATGCATATAAACTCCATCCTATTTTTTTCACTAGTAAGAAGAAAATGCTGAGGCTTTACCTGCTGCAAATATAAATTAGTTAAAAAGTTAACCTACAACAGATGTTAAAATGTCAATGGCATTACATATACATTATTAATTATGCTTAAAATTATGCAACAATATGTAGATACCTGAAAACATTATCTTCTATTAAATTCTGTCCCTTGGAATCTGAAAGGGGATCTTTCACTAAAAAGAAACGTAGTCTGCTCACAAGTATAGATGAAGTAGGCAGTTTTTTACAAAAGTTTTCAAGATGATCAATAAAAACAAATTCCTCTTCCACATGCAAATCTGAAGAAAAATAAGGAGAAGTTTTGAGCAATTGTTGGAATGCTATAAATGCCAGTAAAAAAATAACTGTTTCTTAACTTAATTACTTTAGGATTTGTAACCAGTAAATGCAACATAGTCTAGATTAATTGCTCATGTGATAAGCTTTTATTTTCTTTTGCTTTTACTTTCATCTTAGACAGCACGTGTTAAAAAGGTACTTTCTTGTAATTTCCTTGTTTGCATGGTAAAGTAGTATAAAGGAACTTCTGAAGTAGGTTTTGGCTGATAATCTTAAGTTCAATGCTACTTTTAATCTAGGAACCAGGCATTCTGTCCATATACATGTAAATCTAATGCATATTCAGTAATTCTGAAGCAACAAAAATGTATTTATTAAATAAGCAGACAAAAATATAGGCTACCAATTATAATGATTTCATAAGTGATGATATTATGTATCTTAATTTCTTTTGAGTTCAGACTACTGTTCATGAGACAATTGATGTCGATATTGTTTGATGCAATGTTACATTTGCAATACATATGTACAGATACACATATAATACATATATAATACATGTAAGTGCTGAATGAGGCAAGTGTGCTGATGATCCAGGTTAGACCTGCTAGAAAACCACGCTGTGGAGAATAACCTGTGTCCTGTTGTACAACAGGTCAACCATGAGCCAGCAACATGCTCTTGTGGCCAGGAAGGCTAGTGGGATCCTAGCAAGCATTATGAGACTGAAACCAGCAGGGGCAGGGAGGTTATTCTTTCCTTTCAGTCTGCCACTGTGTCTTGGGTTGTGGAATGTAAAGTTTGTATTCTATTCTCATCTGTTGGGAGGATATGTGGTTTTATTTCTTGCATGGGAGTGGGAGGAGGGGGCGAGGGCTGGGGGCGCTCGGCGGCGCGGGGCCGTTCCCCGGGAGCCGCTTGGGGCTGTGGCGCCTGCGTGGCATGGGCTTGAAGGGAGAAGCGCGCGGCGGCAGCGGCCTGGAGCTGGGGGGGGCGGGGAGCTCGCGTGCTCTACGGGGGTTTCCGGTTCCGGAGACCTTGCGGGCTGCTCGGGAAGCCGCTTTGCGTGCTTTTCGGTGCTGCTTTCTCTCCCACTGCTGCCGCTGCTGTTTTACGGCATCCGGCCTCCCTCCGAGACTTTCTGCCTCCTGCCCGAAGTCCCCACTGTTTTCCCGCGACGAACAGAGCCGCTGCTGTAGCTGCCTGGCCCCTGGCCGCCACGGACCCTTTCCGGCCACTCCCTGCCGCCTCCTGTCTGCTATGCTTTTCCGTCTGCCCCACGTTGCCGAAGAAAAGAGAGCCACATCCATTGCTCCAGGAGGACCCGGCCATCACCCTCCCTGTCAGGTGGCCTCTGTTGGGGTCCCTGGAATCTTCTTTGGTTATTTTGAGTATACTGTTAGTGTTTCTTACTGTTATAATAAAGAATTGTTGTTCCTTTTTTCCCAAATCTCTTGACTGAAGGCCTCTAAATTGAAAGAATTTGGTACCTGTCATCCCAAACCGAGACACACTGTAAGGCTGCATCTGTGGTACAGTGTCCAATGTAGACTCCCCCAATCAAGGACAGGGAACTGCTGGAGAGGGTACAGTGAAGTGCTATATAGGTGACGGGACTGGACCATCTCTCTTACTATGAGAACCTGAGGAACTTGCTTTAGATCACAGAAAGGAAAACTAAGAGAGTATTATATCATTGCCTATCAATTATCTAAAGGGCTGGGGTCAGAAGAATGGGGCCAGTCTTTCTTCAGTGGTGCCTAGTGACAGGACAACCAATAAAAGGCATAAATGGGAACAGAGGAAGTTCCATTCAAACAGGAGAAGGAACTTGTTTACTGTGAGGGTAACAGTGCAATGGAATAGAATGCCTAGGGATGCTGTGGAGTCCCATTCTTTGGAGACATACAAAACCTGCCTGGGTTTGTTCCTGTGTGGTCTGCTTTGGTTCACCTACAATACCAATAAATTCCAACAATTTTGCACATTATGTGTATATTTTCACACCTTTAGTAAAACCTAGTCATCTTGGTGTTGTTAGCAGACATTAATTACCTCAGTGACACAAAACACCTTGCAATTCTTTCAGAATGGCAGCTTTTATAAATGTTAGCATTAATACTTCCCTCAAAAGTTAACGGACTTGTGCTAACTTGCATCTGAATTATTTTTATTTTCTTTCTAAGCACACAATATAGAGAAATCTATTAATTAATCTATTAACCTAACTCTGAAAAAAAATCAGATTAATTAGTATTACTGTATTTCAATTACTGTCTGCAATATATAAAAAAACTGTATTGAAACCTCTCCTGTGCTGGTAGTTCAGAAAAATAAATAATATCATACACTATCTCAATGTTTTACTTTCTGTGATCAGAACCAGGTACACCTATTAGGGAACCACTAATAATAAAATGCTACCCAGCTATTTTCATACTAGCAACAAAGCAGAAACTGCTTACTATTTTTTTCCTTAACATGGTAAAAACATGCCTCAAAGATCTAACACAACCACAAGCATTTTGATCAATATCTGGTAAGATCTAATTCTTGTGATAATATTGTGACTCTCTGCCTTTTATTTGATCAACCTGAAATACCTCTGGCTTGTATCTTTACCTGCTAAGGTAAGCCCTGCTTCTCCAGGTAATAAAACTTTCTTAAATAGCTATAATTCCTGCAAAGGCTGTGATCACCCAAATGATCTCTTCAATATCTGCAGACTACACACAAAAAGTATAGAAGTTAAAAAGATGACTCCACAAAAAGTTAGAAAACACTCACACTTTATCTCGAATTAAACAGTTTACCTTGACATCGTTCTTTAAATTCAGTGGCATATTCCATCTTCAAATATTTGTCTTGAGTGGATTCTTCTTTAAGAACATTCTTCATAAGTGAAAAAACCTCTTCTATGTCAGTCTGAGAGCTGGGATTTGAACTTGGAATAACTTGTTCTAATTCACTGCTAATACAGAACTCCACAGAGGAAATAGGTTTCCTAAAAAGCAGTAAAAAAAATCCGATACTTGGGCTGTTGTAAAAGCACTGTCATAGCCTTGCTCATTACTCAGTAAATCAACAGCACTCAAAAAATACTCTAGGAACTTTGATAACTATGTTCACTGAAGATCAGAAATTGCAGATTTGTTACTGCTATTCACTAGATCCATGGTCAAATTATGTATTTAGTTTTTCTCCAAGAAAAAGCCATTTAACTTTACACCCAGCATTAAACTGAACATAATTTGCTGATGGGTTAATTGTGTAGTACTGTTTCAAAAATCATGCAGGAATTGCAATAATGGCAACAGGAAAAAGACGGGTAAACGAGGAAAAAAAACTCACTTCATTTTGCTGTCACTTTTCGTACTAATCGCAACGTAAATACTATTTTTTTAGAAAAAGCACCAATCTGCTTGCCAAACAAATACCAAAATAATTTGACTATGAAAAAAACCCTAGTCCTTGGCTAATTATGAATCCGGAAAAAAATTATGTGTAATGACTGACTAAAAATTAGTAGTATTAACAGTGTTATTCATGTAAGTTGAATGAACAATAAAGTGACTGACAATTCCTGACATGTCTAAAGAATCCAAATATTCGTAACTTCATATTCTAATTTCTGAAAATTTATTTTTAAACAATGCATTCTATTGTTTTATTCAGTCTCTTAATAATCCTTTGCATTACACAGCCTTACCGTTTGCTAGGCTTGTGGAGGTAAATCTCATGAGCAGAATCAGCATATGACTGCAATTCTACATTTCAATATATGCTTTCATGCTTAGGAAGCAACAATTAAGTATCTCCACTACATATCTTCTAAAAAATCAACTATTTTACAACACTTTTGAAACCACAGGTAGTATAGTTCACAAGCAATAACTATGCAGCATTAGTTACAATTAATCTCTTTTTTTGAAGGGCCTGAGCCTTTCAAACAGTATGAACTGTTGAACACTGTCGAGTTACATGTGGGCCAACTCACAGAAATTGCTGGGTCTCCCTGCAGTTTTATAAGTTAATTGATGATTTCAGACTACGTGGCTAGCCTTTTCCAGTCAAGCCCTTAGCTCACTTACAAACAACCTAGTCCCATCATCAAAATGAGCAATGCAATGAAGCGCATGTACTACAGCTAGTAATGGAGTTAATTCAATTAAGTTACTCAGCAGTTTCCAGGATTTATATACAGCTTTACATCCTTTCCTGTCAGGTGTTCCCTCACACCTGCCTAAGCAGTCCATGTCTCTTCAGTGGTTTTCTCCTGCTCAGTGTTTTTCCCCCACTTGTTTGTCAAGGTCCTTTTTATTTTTCAGTCTCACCAAGGAGATACTTGGCTCTTTGGCACTTTGACCCAGTTTTCCCCAAGATATCAGTCCACTTCATTGAGGTCTTTGATCAGTCATTCACACTTACACCTCTCACTAGCTTACATAAAAAACTTTTAAACAAAACTATTCAAACCCAAAAAACTCAAGTGGGCAAGGTTGTATAAAAATATCACCCCTTACCAATATAGCTACCTAACCTTTTAAACACACAGAAAACCATTAAAAATCTGTACAAAGCCCATATTTAGTAGCAAAATTTGTATCCATTGTTAGAACAAAGTTATCTTCTGAGCAGAGTCTCATCATAGAATGTATTGAATTTTACAATAAGCAATCAAAAAATACAGAATTTAGTAATAACCTTGTTACAAGTCAGCACACCTGGGACATACTTATTGTCAGAGTCATATGTCATATTAGGTCAAATCATAAAATCATATAAAGTTTTGGATTGGAAAAGACTATTAAGATCATGGAGTCTGACCACTACCCAAACTGTACCAAGCCCATGGCTTAAATATGTCCTTAAGCTCCATATCTACATGGTTTTTAAACCCTATCCAGGGATGACAGGGCAGGCAGCTTATGAGAACTACAAACACTTAGTGAAGCTATGCAGGGATAAAATAAGAAGGGCCAAAGCCCTACTAGAACTCAACCTGGGAACTGTTGTGAAAGACAACAAAAAATATTTCTAAAAAATATATTAATGGCAGAAGGAGGACTATAGAGAATGTTCATCCTTTATTGGATGCAGGGTTGGAATATACTTAGGAAGGATGAGAAAAATGCAGAGGCTCAGTCTTCAATATTCGGACTAGTAGGTCTCTGTGTACATACATAGTCCCCTGAGCTAAAAGGCAAGGATGGGAAGCGACAGTACCACCAATTCTACAAGAAAAGTATTTCTCTATTGCTACAAAACAGGCTAAATTTCACAGACAACCCCATTATTTTCTGCACAGACTCCACCAGCTCTGTGAGAACAATTATTCATGTACCATAAATGAGCAAAGCATTATGCCAAAAAATTACAGATGTCTTCATCGTGAAATGACAGAAAAGTGCCACTGCAAAGTACTGGGCAAGTCTGGTTTCCTGTTTGTGATTATATAATTCTCCAACCACAAGTTTTCTTCACAATAATTTTTTTAATCCCAATTTGAAGATAACACATATTTTAGACTGGCCTGTAAAAGCACAAATATAACTTCTATATTTCTTTCACACTGATGACTGAGATCAGAAATATGCATAATATTCTGGTTTCACAAAGCCGTAATTTTCTTTCATGTCTGAGGGAAGTTGTAAGGCCTATGCTGCAAACACATTTTAAAAATTAACTCCATTACAGAATTGATTTGATACATTAAGCACATCTACCTTCAATTGTTAAAACACAAATTTGACTTTTTATAGCTGCCCTTCATACCTCTTCAAAGATTGATAAATATTGTTCTTTGAAGAGCTTCCTTTACTCTTATGAGAAGTAACACTCTTAGAGTGGGTGGGAGGAAAATATTTATGTATTTAATTAATTTCATGCTCAGGCACAGATTTCAGAGACTTTCTCCAATATCATAAATAGCTTACACAACCACTGCAAGAGAACACCATAGAAACACAATACTATTTTCAGTGAAAATACCATCTTTATGCTATCTGCTGCAGTCTACAGGTTCAGCAAACTGTACACTTGCTACTGGCAGAAAACACATATTCTGTAACCATCATTATCTTATAGACATAGCTTAGGAATACATTAGCTTAGGAATCACTTATGTTTTTAACATAAGGTTACTGACTTTTCCAGGAAGTCCTCCACAGCTACAGTTTTCTTCCACAGATCCAATACTGAAACACTGGTCATTTTCTGTGTTGCAGTAACTTAGACAAAAAGGAGAGAAAAAGAATCACACAGAAAATTCAAAACAATATTAATATATTGATCAAGCCGTTGCAGAAGCTAAACAAACTTTACGCATTCTGTAAAGAAGAAATACTACTTTTAATTTCCATTAGAAAAAGTAAATGCAAATACACATGACACAAATTTTATCCCTGTATCCTTGGAAACCCTCAATTTTCCTACCTCTTAAACCTTCAGTATCATCTTTACACAATTTAACAAGATGTAGTAATTTACTTACTTAATTGGTTTTCTTTAACAACCACATACCTAGAAAGAAAGTTTTGCAGATATGTATACAAACTTACCAAATTACTACCCATTTCTTTCTACTTAAGCGATGAACAAGTTCTACCTTCAAGAGCTACATGACTTGATTTACTGCTAATTCTGGAAATATTTTTTTACTAGATTTATATTATGCACAAATACAAGCTTTTCTTTTAATCCACAGGAAATATACACTAAAAATTAAGAACTATATAACCTGCCTCTAGTCCATGGCTTCCTATACTTATCATCAGCAAAGAGTCCAGTAAGATGGTACTTCTCTTCTTGTTGTAAGCACGCAGGAAGGCAAAGCGATAATTTCCACATGGAAAACTTCTGCTTTGCTATGCTCTGCACAAAAAAGACACGTTACAAAACAATGAGACAGTCCCATTGGTTTTCTTGTGCACTACCTCTTCAGTCTCCCTGTTTCCATGTGATTCATACTAGAACTGTTAACACTTAAAGGTATTTAGCAGTTAACACTTGCCTGGTAATTAATTTCTAATGTGCACTTCCTCATATGCAAAACAGCACATATGGTTGGCTACGCTTATCTGAGATTTTGTGTGTGCAATTACCAAGCCTTCACACTTGGTCTCCTGAACTGACGCATGTATAAATTGATTTGAAACAATTTAAAATCATCAATAATATTGTTGTTTTAAATGTTCATAATATGCTAAAATCCCTCAGCTTTCATGTGCCATTATGAGCTAACAAAAGACCTTCTTAAATCCTCTCATCTGCGGGGAGCATGGTAATAACTCAGTTCTAGAACTAAACTGCCAATGTGCCAACTTCAGTAACTCTTCACTGAAGAAATGCCTTCAGTAAACCAACTGCTCTTTTATCAAAGAAGCCCACGTGCAGTTCTTAATAAATAGCACAGAGCCACTGAATAAACAGTGATTTCAGGAAACAGGGAAAAAATATTCTTATGCAGGGGTTTGTATTTAACAACTTTATAGATCAGAAATCCTTTAAAATTCTGGAGTGTTAAGGGCAGGTAGACATGTTGAAGAACACCATGAATTCTGCTAGAAAATCTTCACTAGTTCTAAGTCCATTGCCTAACATCAGCTCTAGGTCCTAGAAATGTTTAGCAAGTGCTGTCAAGACAGTAATGGCCTCTGACATCTCAGGTGACAAACTAGAAATATAGCTCACTGATGTGGACTTCTACCAAAACAACAATGTTATCAGTACACTTTTCAAATGTTTCTGCAGAGGCGAAGACAAAATTAAAAAAAACAATAGAAAAAAATAAATTAAGGAAAAAAAAACCCAGCAGGTTAAAAAAAAGACATGGCAAACAATGTGAATTTAATAACTGAAAAGGTTCTTTTCTTCAAAGATACATGGAAGCTGCAAAAACTGGATTGATAAAAATTCATAATAAGTACATTAAGAGCAGGATTCAACGTCCAGTTGAGAAAGATGCATGAGGTATCAGAGTTTGATATGTTAATCAAATTCCAGCATTTCCTAAGAACCAGAAACACTGGGCAAGTGCACTTTAATAAATCCAATGCCTGAAGAGTCAATTTGACTACGATGTACTTTCCAGCAGGAGGGTAGAATCTAGGCACAGAAGTGGAACAAAAAGCTCAAAAAGCTGCAGTTTTAGCACAGTCAGGTCTGTAGCACCTCAAAACCTTCTGGTGTTACTACAGAGCTACATTTACACTGTGTTTCAGAGCAGCTATTCAAGCGACTTTGCTACTTCTAACACTTCCCATTTGTCCTGCTCTCAGCATTGCCCTGCTCCTCAAAATTCAGACCAGAAAAAGCCATGAATAGTAATGATTCTCTTTTGCACAACAGCTCTCAACATGTTTTGCTAATGTGCCTAATGTCTATTCACAGATAAAACACCTGAAGACCAACCTGAAGATCAGTGGAACTACTATGAGGTGGTTTTCACAGAAATACTGTATGAGAATACATACTGCTGGGAGTTACAACAGAAAAAAGACCTGCAAGTACTATTGCTGGACCATTTCCCAGGCTGCATTTCTCCCACTATGTGATAGCAGCGCTGGTATATGCACTCTCCCTGAACTTTTGAAGGCACCATTTCCCATTTCCTCATTATGCACGAACACTAGAAATGTTCCCTCCTGGCAAATCACCACTTTCACAGGTAAGTTTTAGTTTGATTAACAGGTTATCCTTTAAAATCTAAAAAAGTAAAACCTGAATTATGTAAGACAGTGTGCTTCAGTGCAAGCAGTAACACCACATGGATGTAAACAGGACGGAAAACATGACTTACAAGTTTTTCTAATTCTTAAACCGTCAACATCTTTAAAACTGAAACATTCATTGTAGCTGTAAAAAAGGGTCTGTTCTCCATGAATTTAATGTAAAATGTTATAAAAACTCTTCGCTACCACCACCAGGGAACACAGTATTCTAAACCACATTACAATAGCTAGAAAATGTTACTTGTTATCCAAAAAGGAAATTAATTAAATTGTATTTATTATAAGACACAGTGCATTCTCCTAAGATCCTAAGCAGGAAACTGGCTATAAACCACAATTATAGATGGTAAAGATACTAATAAAAAGTTGATACTCAAGGTTTTTGGTATAATGATACTAAACTTTTTTGTTAAAAACACCTGCAATCACTGTTATCCCAGCAATGCCAGTAAGACATCACTGAAACAGAGTTCCTAAGAAAGTACTTGTCTTTATCCTTTTTAATATTTTCTTCAGTTATTACATTTCTTTCAAAATAGTAAGAAAAATAATATAATTATACCTCATATAAATAGTCTGTTGAGCGATACTTTAAAGCTGCAAACATTTTGTCTTGTGATAATTTCAACAATTCATTTATCTACAAAATATACAGAATATGGATTAGTTGAAATCTTGTGTAATGAAAAAAAGTGAACTTTCTAATTTATGCTAGCATGTGCACCTTAGACTGAATTTCCTCTTCAGGAAAGCTACCTAAAGCTTTATTCCTTTGGTCACCCAAAATACTATTTCTTTGAAGGATGTAACAGACTAACAACAGACCACAGATGTTTGATATTTTTCCTCAAAGGAACTGGGCTTCTGGGTTCTTTATAGCTCTGTTTCTTGCTCTTTGTTTCAAAAGACCCATTTCAAACCACTAAGTGAATATGAACAGTACAAATTATCTCCCCTAAGCAGTAATTTTGATAAATTAACAGATTCCGTTAATTTTTATAGATTATATTTTAGCTATTAAATATAGTTCACCTATCTAAACTATTAGATTCTCAGTGCCACATGTATTTGAGGGGCCTTTTTTCTCTCCTTCACTTTTACAAAGAAGAACAAGATTACACAGGCTAGTTGTGAGCTACTTAATTAAAATTATGCAAGAGAGTCAGGGATAAAGTAAGCCAGTGCTATTTAAAAAGTGTATGTTGTAAATGTAATATAACCAACATTAACTGGGAACATATGACAGAAGGCTCTCTTTATATCAATAACGTGGTGCAAGGGAAAAGCTGGCTAGTGTTAAAAATGCCAAATTTGGGTATGTATGTAACAGAATTGTGACCAATGAGGAAAAACTAATTAGGGGTTGGTGGTTTACTTGAGTGGAGTTCTGGGTAAAGCAAAGGAAGCATACAAGAGTTAAAAAGCTGGGCTCAGGGAAAGGGGCTACAACAGGTAAGACCAGAGGGAAAACAAAGTAAGAGGGAAGCTTCTGATGGAAGGAGAGTGGATTCTTAGTGTTTCATAGAATCCTAGCATACCAGATTGGAAGTGACCTCAAAAATCACCCAGTTCAACCTTGGGAAAACCAGTCACAGAATAATGATACCTCTTGGGTTTGGAGAGATCCTTAAGATCATCGAGTCCAAACACAGACCCATCACTACCAGGTAACCACTAAAACAATGCCCATCAGCACTACACCTACAGGTCTTTTAAGTCATTCCTGGACTGGTGTCTCTAGTACTTCCCTGCAGCAGCCTGCTTCCTGATCGCCAGTCTGAACCACGCCGGTGCAACATGCAACAGAAGATTTCTAGCACCCTGTGTAACTGAAAAAAACCGTCTATCAGCATCAATATTTTTACATCCGCAGGGGTTTAACCTAAACGGGCAACGTGAAATACACTAACCTAACCGGTGCCTAGGCCACACAGGCCACTACCCACCCTCAGGCAGACGGCACCTACCCCGCCTCGCCCTCCGCCCGGCGGGAAGCGCGACTCGCGCCTCTGATTGGCTGCCGCCCCTCGCGCTCTGTCTGACATGGGCTTTGCAGCCTAGTCCCAGACCCGCCCCGGGGTGGATGTGTTATTTCAGTGCTTCGGCTGGTTAGTGATTGCTGCTGCAGGGCGAGTTCGCGGAAAGTCGCATGAAACCGCGTTGTTCTCTATCAGCTTTTAGTAGCAGGACGGCCGAGGGGTCCAAAACAGATAGGTCCTACTTGCTATATAAAAGAATAATTCTCCGCAGGATCGGATAGAAAATATACGATGATTTCCAAAGCACAGCAGAAACTGCAGCTAAGTGCCTGTCGGTGTCAGCTTGTACAGGAGAAAAGGCTAAAGAAAGAGGAAATTAATTTTTGAAGGCTCTGTGTCTAAAACTTCCCATGACCTGTTACATTGGAAACAGAGACAGAATAAGACAAGAATTTAGTAGATAAATGCTTGCACTTTGTATTTAAGTGTATGAAATGACAGGTTTTACAAATAACTAACAACTTTGGGGAGAAAAAAAGCCATTTGGTATTTTGACTTTTTTTTTCTTTATTTCTGTTTTTTCCTTCTTTTTATTTTCTTTTTTCTTTCTGCTTCAATTGCTGCCACAGGCATGTTGTACAAATTGTCTTTCACAGCAGGCAGTTTAGCATCCGTTTCTGCAGTGTTTGGGCTAATCCCTGGGCCAACTAGGTTTGAGAATGCTTTCTTTTCCTCAAGACCTTACACATGTTTCCAGTTGCAATGAGGCTTCAGTTGCAACTCCTGCTTCCTGGAATGGTACCGTCTCAGGGTGGTTGTTCCAGGAAAGTAGTTGTGTTGCATGTTATTAAACTCCTGCTTTTGCCTTCAGTGGATACCCACTCATGATCCATAAGAAGCAGCAGGTGCCTTCAGCCTGGTGCCACAGGAGTTTTGGGAATCTGGAAAATATAACTCCTCCAGGAACTTATTGTAGGTTGAGTCCTGGGTGCAGACAGATTGTCTGGGCGTTAAAACAAAGTTTTTATCTTTTACTATGGCTTTCAAAGCTTTAATTACCTTTTGTACATACCAGTGAGTAAAGAAGTTAAGAGCATATGGGCAGATGCTGACTTTACCACTACATAAAGCCTTTTTTTTAACTGTTGAGGATGGGTTTCGCCCAGCATTAGCACTATTTTTCCTTGCATATTGTGAATGTTTCCCAGATAGTTGTTTCTGTGAAATTGCCAATACCTTATTGTTATTTCAGTATTTATATTATTAATTATATTTATATTCAGCTCCTTAAACACAGAAGACAAATGGTTTGGCCAAGTAGGCAAAATACACAAAACACAGGAGCTACCAGTTAAAATATTACAGGAGCAGTGTACTCCAAGTTGAAATATAGATAAATGCTTGGTTTTACCACAAATCAGGTAACAAAATCAGAGTATATTAAGGGTGATTGAACAGGATTTTACAACAGATAAAATAGTAAATGGCAAATGTGTAGCAAAACAAAAGCCTTTTAAGTAGACTTTACTTGTCTTAATGTGTCTGGGAAAGGTAGAAATAATCACAACCACTAGAGCAGATCAAGCATCTTACACAGGGTACATCTATTGGATAGATGCAGTGGCACATGAGGTGGTTAAAGGGATAAAGATATCCTATGAGGATTATGATATCCCCAGTTTTAAATCATCCAAGTGAAGAGTTAATAGGGTACACATCCTGCAGAAGAAAATTGGCAATGATTCCTAGTTGACCATCATGACTCTTTTTCTCAGAGATACCTGTATACATAACATTTTTTTGAGCAGATGCCTGGAGATTGCTTGCATGGTGATAAAATGTTGTAATTAGTATATGCTAATCATATCACAGCTGTTACAATTAATGAATGGGAAGAGCCTTTCCTGCTCATTACCTGAACTCAAGCAAAGTCTTCCTCCATGCAGGATACCACTGAGTCCAAGGCCCAGCTAGGACTTAACCCGGCAACTGCTGTGAAAGGCAATAAAAATGTTTTTATAAATACAGTAACAACACAAAGAGGGCTACTGAGACTCTTCACCCTTTATTGGATGCAGAGGGAAA
>VZRI01010810.1:5424-25286 GCA_013397515.1 Upupa epops | reverse complement strand
GGGGTCACAGTCTTTTGCTCCATCATGGGAGGTTTATACTTGACATTAAAAAGAGGTTTTTTACTGAAAGAGTGATCCAGTTTTGGAATGAGCTGCCCACAGAGGTGGTTGGGTCACTGTCTCTGGAGGTGTTTAAGGTTAGGCTGGATGAAGTGCTGAGTGGCATGATCTAGATGTCAGATGTTACGTTTACTTTGTTGCTTTTAGGTTGGACTGGATGATCTTTAAGGTCTTTTCCAGCCTCATCATGACTGTGAAATGTATGTTCACATACATGTGAGCCAATTCCCTAGGCTTTCTTCGCTAATCAATAGAAAGGAAGACATTTCCTCTTGTTCTAAGAAAAATATTTATGGTAGATTAGTTGAAGATGGCTTATTTCTCTCCATTCAGCATATAGAAGCATTCTTATATGCACACTGCAGGTTTATAATGTTAGATGAGGTGGATATTTTCTGCATATCTAAGTCATACTTTGATTTTCAAAGTGTAATTGTTCAATTGAACAAACTTTGATATTAATATTTATGTTACTATAAGATAGAATTACTCACAGACACATTTATAAGTTCTCTCTTTCTCCTTTTTTATATTTCATATTGAAGCCACTTTTAAGGATCTGACAGTCTCTTGGGGGAATGATCTTGGTGATGATGGACCATTAATTGTATGTTCCGTACTGGCAATACTAGGAATCCATGAGTTTTGTGCTATGAAGAAAAACTACCATAGTATTCACCTTGTGACAATTCAAAGTGATTACCTGTAGCTGAAAATTATTGTGTATTTATTCCCATGAAATACAATGAACTCTTCTTAAGATATCAGGTAATCTGTTTTTAAGAACCTGTATGTAACAGAAAGCTGACAAAGTTAAATTCTGCCACCGCTTCTCTAGATTCACCTTTGTTGAACCTTCGGAAGTCTGTTACTTTGCTGAATATGTGCCTTATTTAAAAATGTCCTACTGTGTTATCTGTTTTTTTCAGATACCAATAGGTGTGCTTCAGCATCCTTGAGGTTTAAATAGGTCTGAATAAAAGAGAAATCACTCTGATAGAAAAGCAGAAGCAGCTACATTTATGGTAGTAGCAATAATGACGGTGCAACATGACACAATGGCTCCTAGAAGCAGATAAATGTCAAATCAGCATGAAATACTTCTCTCACACACTGTTAAGACTGCCCACAATTCTCCCCAAATAACATACAGTATCTTTTTGATGAATTCAAAGCTAGGATCTGTGTCACTCCCTTCACAAAGACAGATAGTTTCAGACAGGAGCTAATCACACTGTCTTCTTTAAAAATAGAGAAGTAGTCTTTACTTTTAGCAGATTTCCTATGTGGTATTTTGCTGTTCTGGCCTGAAAACAGGCTGCATAAAATGGTTGCATGAAAGGGTTAGCAATCCCAGAAGCAGTAGCGGACATTGTTGAGGATTTAATAGCACTTTCAGTTACCTCAGAGAAGTGAGCTGGTGGCGATACTTGGAGAGCTAGCACACCTCAATGGAAACAGGGTGTACTACAATAAATGCGTTTTACAAAATAAATTTGTTTACAGCACTGCCTTAACATAGCGTTGATTTTTACCTAGTTTCTAAGGTTTTGATGATACTTCTGCATCAGTTCTGTTGTTGCTTTTTAAAGCTCACAGAAAATGCAGAAAATAATTCTGCATTTTCATGGTAAGTGGAATTTGGAAACAGATTTCTTTTTAATTGAATAGGAAGAGTCTCAAGGAGAGTAATACCTAAGGCAATAGTACTGGGCTCTCTGCAAGACCTGTGCTTTACTTAGTAATCTTTCAAAGCAACTACTTTCCCTAGAATAGTGATAGTAGTTACAGACTTGATTTGTTATTGCTGCCCAGCCCCAAACATTCCAGATGAATTCAACAGGAACTGTGAATGGCTACTACTTCTGTGGCTTAGGACTTGAGTTTATTTGAAATAGAAGGGAACCCTGACAGCAGTCTGCTCACATTGCTGCTATTATCACTGTGTGTTGCTAAGCTGCAACCTGCATACCACTGCTGCTAGAAATTACATTGAACAGAGTATTTGCTTTATGTGCTATCACTTTATCCTGGGTTATAAAAGAATGAAGATGGTAGGGAGAAAATCATCTGAACTGTGTTATGGGTAGATGCTGAAAAAATGTTGGTGATATTAATGATAATGGTGTTCTTCAGTATATATCCCTTCCAGTTTCATAATGAGTAGGGCAAAAAGCCAACATGCAAAAAGATAATTCTTTTTATTTTTCCTTAGAGGTTCACAGATACAATGATTATATGGGTATGGGCTTTGCTAGCAGGTGTTTGTCTCTTTAATTTTCCCATCTGACCAGTATTCTCTGCTGTGTTTCTGGTTCTCCATTCAATTTCAGCCTTGGTTAAGATTGCTACTACCTTCTAATGGTAACACACTGTAAGAAGTCCTGAATGACTGTGAGTTTAATTCACATCTGAGTGAAACTGCACAGAAGACTCCAGCATCCCCTTCCCAAAAACCCTAGCTTATGACAACAGCCAAGTATATACAGACATTAATTTCTTAACTCTCTCCCCTTTAGAATTTTAGTATGCTAGTTCAAGGTACAAAAATTGATTGCAGGCCATTTCATCTCATACTTCTGCTCCTGGACCACATGACTCTGTGTGGCACTGATGGAGTACACATCTCATGGAGGTTCAGAAAAACATTGCTCCCAAGTTACCGAAGTACTTTTGAAACTTTCAAACTGTAGTTAGTGAGTAGGACACAACCTCTGGTGTGGGGGATTTTATTGTCGAATCTGATCTATTAAGTCTTTCCCTGACACACACATGACCTGCAAACAGAATGAAACTAGGGACACTAGGGTATCCAGACAGACAGAGAGAGACTTGTAACAGTACAGAACGATGAGTGAAATACAGAATATCTGCAGCACAATATGTAAAATCATCAGGTCAAATATATTTGCTTTCTCTAAAGTTTCAAAAACTATTACTGAAAAACAGGACCAGCATCATTCTCCCCTGTTGTTGACAGTACAAATCAATGACATTTTTCTTTCCATTTTAATCACCTTTAAGACAATTACAACTTTGAAATTAATATATGGCAAGACATAAGGTACACTAGGTTATGAAAATGACTACATAAGGCCAAAGAGGTCAGCAGCTTATTGCACTGTTACAAAAGAGGCTAAAAAAATGTAAACACCTTTTGAATGGTAGATCTCCTACTTTTTTTTTGAGACATTGTCTCGGTTTGGGAAGACAGGTACCAAATTCTTTCAATTTAAAGGCCTTCAGGCATAAGATTTGGGAAAAGGAACAACAATTCTTTATTAAGAACACTAAGAAAACCCAACAGTACACCCAAATAACCAGACAAAAGAAAGTCCTAGGGATCCCAACAGAGTAAACCTGCTGCAGTTCCCAGAGCGGCGGACGTGGTTCTCACTTTTCCTCGCTACGGGCGCAGACGGAAAAAAAACACAGCAGGCAGGAGGCGGCAGGGAGCGGCTGGAAAGTGTCCGCGGTAGCCAGGAGCCGGGCAGCCACAGCAGCAGCTCTGCTTGGTGCGGGAAACAGTGGGAACCTCGGGGCAGGAGGCAGAAGGTCTCGGAGAGAGGCTGGATGCCGTGGAGCAGCAGGGGCAGCGGTGGAGAGAAAAACGGGCACCGAAAGCACGCAAAGCGGCTTCAGCTGAGCACTGCAGGGTCCGGGGACAGGAAACTCCCGTAGAGAGCGAGCCCCGCTCGTTTTCCTGAGTCCCAGTTTATGCAGGTGGGGACAGTCAGCTCCCCCCACCTCCCCCCACTGGGTGAAGCGTTTCACAATGGGATAATATGAGCCTTAATGGTCCATCAGCAGAAGATACTTAAGAAATATTGCCCCACCTGGTTTTAACAATTGGGTCAGTAAAGGCATTCACTCCCCCATCCCCCTGGAGTTACAAAAAAAACAAAACCATACAGCTTCTCAACTGCTTTCAACAGATGAAAATAGAATACAATCTTTTTGATTCCATAACCCAAGACAGACATCCTTAAGTGTCCTAGTGAAAAACTGAAGAACATAAAAGGTTTGAGTTTCCTAAACATACTATATAAAATACTGGTAGATTTCATTACTGATTCTCCAAACTTAGAATAGAACATCAAAATTTCTTCGTGGAACACAATTGTTCTCTTCAGCACAATGACTACTTGACTGTTTCATGTAGTAATAATTATTGACAAAGGGACAATGCATGGAGCAGTCAGATTTTGCCCCACTGTTTGTTCCCATCATTTGGAGCTGCACTGTCTTTGAAATAGTAAGAGATATCCATAATAGATGTGATTTCTAAGATCTTTTGTAGGAGTTCTTTTCAAAAGCTGCATTGTTTCCATGGATGCAGCCGTATAATCTAATTACTCCTGATGGGTTGCCCATTGTACTACAGGATTCTTCAAAGGAAAAGAAAACAGTAAGGTAGATCATTTGAGCAAGAATCTTCTATTTGTTTAGGACAGTATTTCACAAAAATCTACCTTGGAAGGAAAAGAAATCTCTTCTGAGCTTCTTTTCTTTCAGAACTTAAGTTGCTACAATCATATAAAGCAGGTCTGTGTACTGTATGCTTTATTCTTTCCTTTCATTTGATGATAGAAGATATTTCAGCCCCATGTTGAGGTGGAGTTTTTTCCCACTGAAAAATTAAAATATTTATATTGTAAGATCTACTATAGACAACCAAGCTAAAGTAACCCCAAGCAATCAGAGAATACATTCCAGGCCCAACACCTGCACCTTGTCAAAGAAATAATTCCACTCAACTCAGTTTGAATCTTTTTGTGGTAAGATACACAGTGGTGCAAAGAAGTTGATATTTACATCCACCTCATTAAAGTGAACCAGTTTCCTATTATTACAGAGTCCCAAGTTCCTAGACCATCAATTTCACTTGGTCTGTGGTGTGTGCAACTGCGCTATTTTTGACCTTGGCCATTGCACTAACCAGTCCCATTGCATGTGTTGTTTCTCAGGACACATTTGCACCTGCATAACTAGACTCCAGACAGCTTTTCCTAGTGAAAGGCCTGAACACGTACTTTATCACATCAAATAACAATACCCTGAGCTCATGACTGTGACCTTGTCTTGCTGTGAATGCGCTGTTGATTGTTTCTGTTACATGGACCGTCCTCCAAGCTATCACATTGTTAAAAAAATGGTTTTAGGGGAAACTAATGAGTGGATAGAAAACTCTGCAGCCATATCAAGTGGGGAAAAGATGAAAACTCACAACTGTTTCTCACCATCATCCACTCACATATTACAGCTATTACTACTATTTTGCAGTGCTAGCTTCTGTGTTTTGGAGTTTTGCCATCCTTTTATATCTACATGAAAAGTTTTCCTACTATTTAAGTAGAGGTTTAATTTTGTAAGTCTACAAATAAGCAAAAGCTATATAGGTTTTCCTTTGTGTCACCTTTTGACAGAAATTATTCTCCACAAAAATTACCTATATTACTCCTATAATATTCCTACACAAGTCGACAGGTCTTCTAAAGTACAACTCAGCTTTGTTTCCTTATGTGATATTTATCTTTAACACCTGATAATTTGCATTGGTAAGTGGTGTCCAGTCAGTAAACTTCTGCCTTCAGGCAGAGGCATCTCAGCTTTGTTTTCTCCAACGATTACCAACAGAGAACTCAGAGCTGTACTTCTTAAAGCTGTTCAGGACTCAGAAGCAGCTGCAGCAGAGACAAGCTTGCAGCCTGTGGTACTCCCTAGAGGACACAGAGTAACACACAGCTGAATTCATGAAGGAGGAAGGGAATCAAAGAAGAGCTAATGGAAAACTTTGCATCCTGTGGTCAGTGGAGCTGAAGAGAAAGACAACTTATTTTGTACTACCCAACCCCAAGAGAAAGTGAAATTCTGTACCACTTTCCTTCCTTTGAAGTTTCTACTATTTGTTCATCTGAGATACAAGGTAATGATATTACACTTCTCATGCATGTCTACTTTGAGTCTGGATCTTCCCAAACAAACCAGGTTCTTCATTCAAATCAGAGATTAATTGCTTCTTTTACATTAAGTGTTTGGGTTTTACTTTGGCTAACATTTCACTAATTGCAGAGGTGGAAAAGTACTGATGCAGTGAAAAATGAGGTTTGCATTCAGCCCTGATAGGGCGCAATCTGTGGAGCTCTGTGCCAGAGTCCATCTGCTTCGAACATTCACTCTCCCTTATTCATAATTCTTTCCAATAATTCAGCAAGTCTTATCTCATTTGAAGCCACTTGAAAAGGAAGAGATGAGATCCCTTCAGCTAGCAGTTGTTAACACAGAGGAATTTAATTCAAATGGTGAACACTTAGGATAATACAAAAACATATCAAAGGTTCATTTGTTTCCAAGAGAGTGGGCTGTGTTTTACCTTAAATGGCTAAGTCTTCTTCCAGCATATGGATTTTAGATGAACACACAAGACATGTACATACTGAAGCAATGAAGACTGAAGGCAGCAAATACCTGGAACAAGATAAAGTAATGGAAAACTTAAACATTATACTTAAACCTGATTTATCTGCACTGGTGCAACATTGTTAGTAAAAATGAGGATGCTACAAAGTAGTACTAAGAAAAATATTGCAATATTTAAAATAGTTTCAGGGGAAATTTCATACACATTTCACAGAGGAAGAAAATTATGACTTTATCTCAAAGTCCTGAACAGTTGCAATCTGAAAAGAAGTATTTAAAATTAACTGCAGACATCCTCTCAAGGTGTAGTTTGCTCCTGATGATCCATAGTAGCAGGAGATGCATTTAAATAATAATGCATTCTTAGGCTGATGTCATTCGATGAGACACAAAGTACTTAGGAGACATGGAATGGTTTCATGGTGTACATTTGTATTTTGGGATGATACTAAACTTCAGATTTTCCAACAGGACAGTTTTCATATGGCAACAATTTCTTCAGTTTTTAAAGCTGATTTTCATTTCTTTATTGCAGACAAGTACACAGACAACACAACAATGTTGAAGAGGCACAGCATGATTGGGAAAAGATGCTTGGAAATGATTTGTAAAAATTGCTTTAAAAATTTGGAATAGCTTCACCATTTCATGTGCAGTAAACAGGGTATGTTCTCTGGCATAAATATTTTTTTAAAAACAAGAATGGGGTGGTCTGAATAAAACACTTCTGGATTTTGTGATGGGTACAATTTAAAAAAAATAAATTAAAAAAAAATATATATTTTTTTAATAACCTAAATATATTGAGATTTGGTGATTTTTGTTTGTTTCTGTGTAAAGAAGAACTGTTTTCATTTATTGAATTTTTTCTTATTTAAAATAAACCTGACTTCCTGTTACTATTAAAACAAAAGAGTAAGATGTTGGTCATATTTCACTACTGTAAATTGATAGAGAAAAATCAGTGCCTTGTATAAAGGCGTTTTTTATCACACATTACTCATGTGCCTTCTGACATAACATGTCTTAATGACTTAGAATCATTTAGGCTGGAGGTAACCTTTACAGGACCTGAGGTCCATCCTGTGTTAAAATCAGGATTAATGTTAAAGCCAAGTTGCTCTGAGCTTTCTTTGTCTAGTTGTTTTGCATTTATATCTACAATTGGTGATTCCAAAACCTTTTAGAGTATCTGCTCCAGTGTCATTGTAAATATTTATTTTCATTATACCTAACTTCAATTTCCCATGCTAGTATCTGTTGTCCTTTCTCTGCGCATCTCTGAGAATACTATGTAGTTCCATCTTTAATTATTAGGTATCTAGAGAGAGCAATCTATCGACTTCTTGGGCTTCTCTGACTTGAACAAATACAGTTCTTTCAGCCTTTCCTCCTACCCCATGTACAGCTAAATACTTCTACGGAAAAAATGTTGACAACTTGAAAAGCACAGAAGAAGGGAAGAGAGAGGGAGCTGAAGACGTGCAGAAGCAAACTTCCAGCTCAGAGTTAGAAGCAGGTGGGTTTATTCAGCGCTGGGCACATGGGGGATATCTCTGTCTAGCATGTGAACCAGGGTACAAGCTTTTTGGGTTTATATTACAGAATCTCATACATAAACATCACTTATCCATACATATGTATTAGAGGGTTAGAGCATCATTAACACACACCATGCCTTTAACTTATCCTGCTTGCAGTGTCACCTGGGGGTCCCTGGGTTGGGGTTCTGGAGACCTTTTTTACAGTAAACCCTTTGCCTTGACTTGCTTGGCACAAATTCTTGTTGTGATGTTCTAGTCATTAGCTGCAAAACATGCCAGTACCAGGCTCTCGTCCTTGGGATAACAAGAAGTGTCTGTTGATTGGTCTCTTCTATCTTGAAGTTGTTAGCTCCTTTCTTCATCATCCAATCTTTGCACATTGGCTCCTTCTATCTTGCTTCTCTCTCACACATCAATTTTGACTATGAGCTAGAAGTTTAACTACTAAGCTATAGGCTATATTTCACTATCCCCCTTATTTCAGAATCAAGCAAAGACTTAAAAGAAAAAAAGCTGACAGGAAGACTGACCTGATGTTGGCATAATATGAGCAAAGGTAATGAGAAAATCCTGAAGGAGCAGAAAAATGAGAGTAAAAGAGGTCATGAAGCTGGAAATGTAATATGCAGATGAGGGTTTAGAAGCTAAAGAGCAGTAAAGGCAAGAACTGGGTAGGAAATGAAGTGGCAGTTCCCCTATTATTGTAGAAGAGGGCAAGAGGAGTGCCTTCTGAAAAAGATACTTCTGTATATAAACATAGAGCTGAATTTTGACAGAGAAACTCATTCCTGCCTTGGGACAAGGAGATTGAAGAAAAGGCCTTTGGGGAACAACCATAGAAACATATACTTGTAGAATAGTTCATGTTGGAAGAGACCTTAGCGATCCTCTAGTTCCAACTCCTCTGCCATGGACAGGGACATCTCTCACCACACCAGGGTGCCCCGAGTCTAGTCCACCCTGGCTTGAAACATCTCCAGGGAGGGGAATCCACAGCTTCCTAGGCAACCAGTTCCAGGACCTCACCATTCTTATAGTGAGAAATTTCTTCCTAAATCTAATCTAAATCTACCGTAGTTTAGTTTGAAACAATTACCCCTTGTCCTATCACCATAGTCCCTCTTCTACTGTCAGACATCTTTTGAGAGGTAATCATAGAATCATAGACTGTTAGTGGTTGGAAGGGATCTCTGGAGTTGATGTAATCTAAACTCCCTCCCAAGGTAGGATTGGCTATGTCAGTCCATACAGGAACACATTATGAGAGATTTTTAAAGTCTTCGGAGAAGGAGACTCCACAATCTCTCCGGGTAGCTTGTTCCAATGCTCTGGTGCAAGAATGAATGAGCTCTGAAGCCTGAAAATCAGACAATTTCATACTTCCATTTAACATTTAACATACTTCCATTTCCGTTTAACATGGAAAGCCTACAGAAAGCTTTCTCTCTTCCTACAAATTTTATCTTTAGTATACTCCAGTCACCATCGTGGCTCCAGGACAAAAAATATTATCAGTTTTGGCACTTTTGCTCAAGGATAAACACAAGAAAGTTTTAAAGAACCACCACTTTCCCATCACCCTCAGCTGGGCTTGTTAAGGCTGTAGGTAATACCAAATCAGAAGGAGCTGTAAGCCAGGCTTAAAATTTGAAGGCTCTTGATACAATGGAAAGGGCTAGAAAATAGCAGTCTCCTAACTTTTCTACACTTAAGTCTCTTCTTCCATTCTCCATCCCTTTACAAATGTTATGATAATTTAACTGTGTTGGTTGCTCTTGATACGTACTAAAGTAGAAGTACAATCAGATCTACATGTTTTTAATTTTATGGCCTATGTTTTTCATTTCTTATCCTGTTGAAAATTCATGTTTCTTTTAAAAAAGGTAGAATTTAAAGCTTAAAGATTCAGAGGCTGAGCTATAAAAGGTCCATTTTATAATCAGGCAATACAGATTCTTTTGTGTGCTTTATAATAGCAGTGTTCCTCACATAACTTTGGAAGGAGAGAAAGTACAGCTGTTCTCAGTAATAGACCTTTAATGGCCCATTATTCTTAAGTTACTTTGATCCATGCTGCTACTTCTATTCAACAATACCTGCAGGAATATCAAATACACTCTCCCATTAAACAAATGGCATGGAAAATTTGGTCTGTTTTTTTCAGAAGCAAATCTAACTCACACATTTGGCTGCTCTGGAGTTACTAATTGGAACAATTTACTAACTATATTATGCCATCATTTTATTTTTAACTTTTACTATTAACTCTGTTTCTCATAGATATAATGATGTTTTTATGAAGATTGTATTTAGCAAGGTACCTGGCTTTAGGAAAGATCCCAGAAAAAGGCAAGAAAAGATGAGATAAAATCATGTAAAATCAGGCAAAGATACTTCCTTCTGATATACAATGCCCATATCTCTGTTTAGCCTCAGTTGTCCAGTCTGCCACATGTAGACCATGTCTGCTACTCCAGCTGTTCCTTTACTTCCACGTAGGGGTATCAAGGCCATGAGGTTCACAAACACACTTTGCACTCCTGTAGCCATGGCACAACAGGATCAGGTAGGGACAAATCCAGAAGCATGCTCAAACATGGTGGCTCACCATTTAAGATTTTCTTTGAAATCCATGAATGTTGCACAGTTTTATTGTTCTCCCCTACATTCCTTCCCTTTGTGTACAGCTATTGCCTTACATGAAATTCAAAGACAAAGTAAGATATTTAGTGACAAGAGAGGCAAATCACAAACTACACCTGACAGCAGTTCTCAGGCACAGGTCAGTCTAGAATATCAATACCCATCTTCACTTACTGGTCATCACCATACAACTCAAGAAGGATCACTTGGCTTATTCTGCTGATAATATGCCAATACATCCCACACAGTTGTATGTAATAAAGGAATAAGTCAGCACCTGAGGGCTTCCCATGTCATTCTAGTACAGTCTTGCCAGAGGTTGGTCTCTTTAGACTTCTGCTATGTAAGCTAGAGTCGTAAAAATACAAAAAAAAATTTACTTTTGTGCCCATCTTGGTCATTAGTTCTGATAAAGAGGACACTTACAAGCAAGTTTGTGAGAACAGGATAAGAGGACTTCATTTGCACTGTGGTTTTGTATGTTTACAAAGTGCTACAAAGTCCTCAGATTGCACTCTTCAACCTGAATAATCACAGTGCTGAAAATTGTATTTCTTATATTTTTCTGTCTAATGAATAAGATGTAAGAAGAAGCCATGGGGTTTTTTGCTAGAAATATCTCAATTAAAGGTAAAAAAGCAAAAAAGCAGTTTTTTGGTCTCAGCTTGTAATAGTTTCTGATTTTTCCTTTCTTCCTGAAGGCTGCTTTTGTGAAAGCAAGCCAAAGGTACTGTGACGAGCCTGGGACCGTTCAAGGACATGTCAGCTATTTCAGTGTTACGCACCGCGATCTTCTAGGGTTTTAAGTCAAACCTGGGAAGAGAATTAGGAATGCAAGCACCACTGAAATATTTGATGTAACTGTAAGCAGGAATGTGGAAATCTGTCCTGCAAGTGGGGAAGCCACCAGGAGAGGTCAGTGTCTCCCAGGGACAGACTCTCCCCCGCCACCAAGCCGGCACCGTCAGCGGCTCTAGGTTACAAGGTCACACACAGCGCCCTACCTGTTTCTCCCCAATTAATTAGGACACACCCCAGTGTCCTAAATAACTGTGCTGACACCTAGGCCTCTCCAGGCTGAGATTCAGTGTCAGCTTGCAACATGGTATCTCCTCCCAAAGCTGGAGCTCAGTTGATCCTCACGAATGTGTGCCATAGTTGATGCTGTACGTTGGTCTGCAGGTACTGAGCTGGGGACCTCTCACTCTGCAGCTCAGTACATGCAGTTCTCAGAGAGCCTGGGAGAAAGCAAAATACTATGTAGATAGAGTTGAATAAATGTTTTCATTGTCTGAGGAGAGAAACAGGCTCTTCCAAGCGTTTGTCCATCTCCCTGTGAGCCCTAGAAATGTTCATTTAGGGTATTTAGGGTGAACTGTTACTGTGATGTAGATCTCCAAGTTTAGGTGAAAGAAATTTCTAGTATGAGGGACATGAGCTTGAGCTGTCTGGCATTGATACTGCCCCTTGTCACAACTAAAATGTTTCTGTATGTGACCAAGAACACCTGGTGCACCTTTAGGATCAGATGCAGATTTTGGGTGTCTCCTGAGTCAGGCACTACATGAGTGCAACTATTTCAGTTTAAGTGGTTAGCTCATCCTATGTGGGTGCAATAGAGGCAGACCCCTTTGCACAGCTTTGTTTATGGACGGTTGTTTTAAGACTCTACCACTAAGCAGGGCAAATTTCAAAAAATATGTCAGCAAAGCACTGAAACCAAGGGAGGAAAGCACTCTGCTTCAGAGGGAAAACCACGTGGTTTAAAGCTAACCAATTTTTATGTGGTTTGCTTAAATGCCTGCTGATCTGTTTGTGGCTGGTCTATCAGAAATGCCACGGCTAGCTTCTGGGGGAGCTGGGCTTTTAGTTTCATGTAGACTTTGAGTGAAAGGAAGATAAACTCATAGGAGAATAATCAGCTTCTGTTCACACTAGAAGTGAAAACTGTCTCCTCAGCGGCACAGTAAGCTCTGTACAGGTATATGTCATTGTCAGGGCCCTGGGCACATTCCCTGCCACCCATAGTGGGGATCAGTTACCCAGCTGAGAGAGTCAGCTTTGCCAGCACAGCTGCATTAGATGCGTACAAACTCTCACAAAGGTTTGCAGGGCCCAGAGGATAAGGAAGTGGAGAGAAGGGCCATAAGAATTAGGTTGTTTGATCTGGAGTGGAGATGTATTAGGATAGACGATGACACAAATGTGGAAGTTAGTCTTTCCTTCTTCCAAGACTAATAGGCTTGAACCACAAGTGAAACTTGGGTATATTGAACGAAGTTTATTGGGGCAAGCAAGATGTGTGTTGGGAGAAAAGTCCATTTCTTGAGCTTGAAAAAGCAGATTAAGCCATGCCTGATCGGAATAATTGACTTGATCCTTCCCTGGCCATCAGGATGGCAAACAGACCCTACTGTTCCAAGTTCTTACCTGCTGTTTTCTATCATTTGCTGTTAAATCATAAATCCCATGAGGTTCTGTGTTCCTGTGCAACTTGGTCTAGGTGATCCTGTGGCACAGGGATTGGACTAGATGATCTTTTGAGGTCACTTCCAATCCCTAATGATTCTATGATTCATACTGCAGACTCTACCAAGAGAAAAGGAACAGTTTTAGTTGATCAAGTCTTGTAATTTTTCAGTCTTTTTTTTTTTCTTAGGTGAGATGTCTTTCAACGTTTAAACTGTTTGAAGTAGTTAGGCAGTTTATTTTCTACTCACATTAGTGAGAAATCATTGTCTGGGGATTACTGGGGATTCATCATTGCATGCAGCCAAGGTAAGTATTTCAACGCTTATTCTAACAGTGACTACCAAAGTGTGCACTAAGAACAAAAACACAGTCTTCCTTTTTACCCTTACAAAACACACACACACACAGATCTCAAAGGAGACAAGCAGATTGGAAAATAATATTATGAAATCAAGTGTGCATCAATACTTTTTCTTTTGTAGAGGATACCTACTTCTCTTTAATTTTCCTTGGCTACCTGTTGAGCAGACTTGCAGAGTACAAGCTTAGCATATGCATCTGAAGTGACAGTGCAGCTGCAGCATTCGAAAATCAGGGCCATGGTTGCTCATTTTCTGACTGTTATGATTTGAAATGTTGGTGCTCGCTTTGAAAAATGTCAGCAAAAACTGCAAGCTGAATGTATGTGTTTGCTGCAAACAAACTGGAGGTTGGGCTGGCAGGAAGGGGTTAGAATTTTGGTGTTGGGTTTTGTCATCCCCTCACCCTCCCTTCTTCCTTTGTAACTACATCTTCATTCCATCTGGGTTGCAGAGAGAACTCACAAGTGGTGCACTTGACAGCCATCTTGCTCTGGAAACATGATGTGCCTCTAGGCAGCATGGAATCTCATGAATTAGTGCAAAGAAAACTTCATCTGGATTTCCATGTTTGCTGAAATGGATAACGTTCTCCCTTTGCTTGTGGCCATAGAAATCAGCATTTTGGAAACTGGCATGGAAGAACATATAACAGAGAACTGGGCCTTAAAACATCTGCTGAAGATGAGGAATGTAAGTTGGAACTTCAGAGATACCGGAGTTCTACTACAGCAGGAACAGTTGGAGATCTCTTTGCTCTTCTTAGGGTTTTGACATGGAAGTTTTGTCTCAGTCACATAAGAACACTGTGGTGAATATATGTCTGTGCATATATATCTTTGTATTTGGGGTTTGTTGTTTTTTGGGGTTTTTTTTTGGGGGGAGGGGGAAGTGAATGTCTTCTTGCCTTTTTCCCCAAATCAACTTACTTTTGGTTTTTGTCTGAAATTCGTAAGAGGTGGGTTTTTTTTTCCAAACCTCCCTGTACTGTGTTTATTTCAGTTTGTTAGCAACTTGGGAAAATGAATTGGTTAATTTTGTTGTGACACTGACCACTTTTCTTGTCCTGTTATCTTGACAAGTTGATTAGGCAGAGATTTGGTAGAATCCTTCTTATCCATATGCTTTACAATAGTGGCTGTCACAGACACAGGATCCTGGCACTCCTGTAAGGACAAGAGTCTTCCTGTTCTCTCTTTCTTCAATTGCTTGCAGATCAGAAATAAAACAGTTCCCTCTAGGTGGCCAATATTTGATGTCTTATTTCTGTTACAAAATTGTTACACTAAATTTACAAAAAATGAGATTCATAAAGACTATTATCTGTATCCTATTCATGAATATGAAAACCAAAAACCATTGGTGTTGGAAAGAAGTGAGACTGGGTGTTTATTGAAAGCTACCAGGTAAATTGACATTCTGGCACAGATATGGCAAGCAGATTAAGAGGATCCTAGGTAGGAACAAGATGATGAATGCAGGATTATTTTCCTTCTATAAAAAGTTCCAGAGATCTCTTTGACTGCCATGAAACTGGCAATATGAGTATTCCTTAATCCCTCCCTCTCTAATTAAAATATTATTTATTAAGTCAATTCTGCATTAATTGAATTAATTGTCCTGGCCTCTTTGCAAAGTGCCATAAGCATCATCACTGCAAACTTCTAGGTAATAAATTTATCTTTTTTATTTTTATTAGCAAATAAAATGGCTGTTCGCTTAGTATTATGCAAAGCAAAAAGACAAACAGGGAGAAAGGTTTCTGATTTGTGACTGAGCTTTTGATTAGAGGTTACTAAGCAACACTAGTCCTACATTCCTCCTTAAAAAGCAATGTCTGTTAATTTTGAGGTTAAAACTCAGATTACATGTACATTCTGCTGACATCAAAAGGTATGCATGGGCGCAAAGAAAAGCATGTTTTGCCTTTCTAACTTAGCAGATTCTGAACAATTACACTGCCCATATTTTGTTTGTACTGATATTTTTATCCTCTCATCAGAGGTACAGGAACAAGAACATGCCAGAGAAAGGTCAGCAATGCTGTCATTTTTGGGGAGAGGTTAACATAAAATACATACTTCACAGAGCATTGTTTGGGCAATACAGCTCTCACCCTGCCCTGTATTGGCATGCATCTTGTTTCTGATTCAGAAAATGAACACATGTATTGACTTCCATTTGTTAGTTTTCATTACTTGCTTCCTCCCATCCCATGCCCTGCAGCTTCTGCTAGTCTGTTACCAATAGCAACTTCACCTGTTCATTCCTCAGGTTTATGTGTATGTGGGCTCGGGCTTGCAGGTGACAAGGCCTCCTAGGATATGTCCTCATAGAACCACTGATGCAAGAACTACTTAGGCGAATTACACTGAAATAAAGTGAGAGTTCTCCCTAAACACTTTTTTCACTAGCAGTATTCCCTGTCACCAGGATGATGATGATGTTCTCAACCACAGTTGCGAATCTGCCTTGGGGCCAAGGTGAAGTAACTCAGTAAGTGTTGTAAGGCACCTCTTCAGCATTTGGAAGAACAACAAACAACTTCAGTGCAGACTTTCACAGTTGTTCAAAAGGAAACACTTTCCCACAGTCCACTGGGATCTTAGGATAATTCACCTTAATGGAGTGAAAGAGCCACAGGATATAACCCCAGAAATCCCAGCAAGTGCCGACATAGTAATTCCTGCAGTGCTTTGAGTGCTTTACCTAAATTAACTCAGCAAAGACTGCTCACACATAGAGAAAATCCTCCCTGACCTGATTTGTAAGGCTGTAAATCATTCCTTAGAACCCACCTTTGCTAATACAACTCTATAAAATGGATTGCTGAGACCAGGACAAGGTATACTTTACCTATTTGTGATGTCTTACAAAAGTTGATGTGTTCATTGTAACAGAAGGGAGTGATAGTAACTTCTCTTTTGTGCGACAAGTGCAGGCTGTTAGTTGCTTCCATAAAATACTTACAATCAAAAAAATTTATAACCATTGTATAAAATTCTATTATCATCAGTAAAACAGCCTTTTGCAATTTAACACAGAGAGAGCCCATAAGCTAAAGTGCCCCCTCTAAGCACTAATAAACTTGGATTAAATGCATATGATTTAATTAACTCAATTTCATAAAGTTCCTTCTCATTTTGCTTCTACACCTTGCGTGCCAGAGAAACACACTGGCAGTCTCCCCAATTATAAATTAATTGAGACTATTCCAGGGTTGGGCTTATGCCACCACTAAAACAGGAATAGCCAAATCTGCAATAGAAATGCCTGAAAAATACAGAGTTCTGGGTCCTGAAATGGGAGAGAATAAGAGATTATTCAGCTGTCTGGGCATAGTAATAGTAGGACTTTTTGATAAATCTGTTCTCAAGTGGAAAATTAAGTTTATTTTCTACTAATATCATCCTTGAAAGAGCTATGTTTGTCAACACCTTTTTGCTAATGTGGTTGTAATTCAAACTGAAGTATATATCCAACATCAAGAAATTTGGATTGGAAACATCAGTAAAAGTGGTAGCTTTCTGAAAAGCAGTTGCTATACTGGTGTAAAACTTCTTTATAGAAACTGTGAATTCAGATTGGAAATATGTGTATATACTAACATGCGTTAAATAGATACCATACAAAATATACTATAACATGGAAGACTGTACTATTGTAATTATATTGACAGATTTAAAGATTTGAGTTTTTTCTAGCACAAAAAAAGGATCCACTTCAAATGCACAATCCATTATGCCAGCTAAGTAACTCTGGTCTCACTGCTGTATATAAAAGGTATTGTCTTGCATTAAAAGCTACACCAAGTCGTATCACTTCAGATTTCCCATGGACTAAGGACATTCATGTGGATTGTTTTCATGGCTCACTTGGTCCACTGTAACTCGTTAAGCCATGATAATTCAGTTATGAATTTGAGCTTAAAGGGAAGTGTTTCACAGCACTATAATAATGGTGCTGTAGCTGTGATAATATAAGGATATGTTTTACATTAACACAAGACCTAAAAAAAAAGCATCTTCATATAGATTAGACCTGAGAGACCATATTATACAGTCAGTCAGAAATAAATAATGGTCAAATAAATAAGGACTTTAAAGAGAATCACTACTAGTTAGGATACAAGTGAGGATCAGCCTAGAATGCATCAGTGTTCCTTGATGCCTGTGTGAATGTCCCACAGGCATCCAGAGACAGATAATTTCCACTTGAGGAGAGTGCCCTTATTCGGGAATGTACTGCAGCACGTACTTGAGTTTCACTAAAAGCACAAAGATTCAGGTTTGCGATTAGAACTGAACACGCGTATGTGTTTTCCTGCATGGCAACATTAATTTAGAGACTGGAAACTAAGAAATGTAACATCTTTTGAAAGCTGTCAAGGTAGCATTGAAGAAGAAAATAAAACTTCAAAACCTACAGAAGTAGTGGGGTCATGCTTCTAGCTGAAAGCAATAGGCCAAATACCTTTTAAATGAAAATTAAAATAAATTCATTAAAGCCAAGGTACTTTTGTAAGTGATGATACAGTTTGTTTATTGTTTGTGGTGTTTAGAACTAGATAAATCTGATAAACTGTTTAATATTGGATTGGAGGACTTGATGGAACTGAAGCTCTACCAGAGCTCTGAAAAGCTTACTTTCCCTCAGCAACACTTAAATCATACTACTATTCTACATTGTGTAAGTAGACATGGGAAATGCAATATAAACAAGACCTGCTTAGTCTTTTTATTAGAGCAGTGACTTACTGGGATATGTTCACATGTAGGGTGAACACTTAGAGTCAATTACACTCAATTTATTTTATTAGGTATACAGAGGAATGGGATAATAGCAAAGTCATATGGCAGTGGAGGCTTACCATATGTTATCAGCCTTTAGCAATGGACCAGTTCTCACTGTGAACAACAAAAAACGGAGCAGTGAAAAAATAAATGGGACATACGCTTTTAAATTCCCAGCTGGAAATTTCACTCAGAATTCTCAGTTTACAACTGCAGAATTTTGCAAGGAAACTGAATTTGCTTTCAGTATTTTACGGCTGAAAAGATTTGGCAGTAGGATGTCTAGGATGTCTAGACATGTAGGATGTCTAGGCAGAATGTGCCAGAAGCTATTCAGCTCACAGTTTAGAAGTATAGATGCAGATAAGCAACTGGAAACAGCAGAACAGTGCACAGTGTGTTTTGGCTTTGTGATTATTCATGCTTATATACTATGATATACTTACTTATACACTACTTTTTGTAGATAAAAAAGTTCTATGTTCCCAAATACTATGCTCCTGAAACACAGCTGAGGAGAAGATGTGTGACTTAAGACTCTGAAGCAGCAGAAGTTGGACATCTCAGTCTGAAAGTGGCAAGTTAGAACCCTCTATTCAGAAAGCTCATTCAACTACTAGTTGAGTGGGGAGTCTGCTGCCACAACAGGTTAGGTGTGGTTCCTCAAGAACTGAAACGCTACTTCTCTGCAATCACAGCTCCTCATTCTTCAAAAAACGTAGAATTTTGCCTGGTGTAAAACCCACCATAAGTCTCATCTGCTTTTTGAACCCACTGGAGTGATTTCAAATTTACCGATGGCCATCTGCCATTACGCTTTAATTCCACGTTATGCAACTAGTAGCCTAGGACTTACAACAAAATTCAATTTACTTTCTTGTAAAATTTGTTTAAGACAAATTATAGCCTTTTTGCTGATCTGTTGCAAAAGAATTGGAGCTACTTAAAATAGAAATGAGAGGAAGGGAACACTCTTAGCTACGTATTAGGGATATACTTCTAGAAGAGTGGAGACAGGCTGAGATCCCTGTCTTCATCAACATTGGGACCAAACCTGTGGTTCTTTCTTACAAACCCTGTTTGGGGAGTTCCAGACTGCAGAATTACACCTCTGTGTCTTGAGTGCCTCCTCCTGCCTGAAGGCAAAGGTTGGGCAGGAGAAGGGCTGACTCATAAAAGTCAGAGCCAACCACTTACAGAGGATGTGGCTGGGAATGCACTTGATCAGGCGAAAGGATATGGACTAGTAATGCCATCATCTGTATCTTCTGTAAATTGCTTTTCAAGAGAAAAGAAAAAGTTATAGAAGAAATAATGAAAGCTATTTCCCTATTTCCTGGTGTTTGGGAATGCATTTGATTTCAAATCCATCATAGGTCTCCTTCCCTAGTTTTGTTCTTTGGTGTTCACCACTGAAAACCTGCTGTACTCCACAGACATCTAACCTTCTGTCCTGGGTTATAGAAGCAAGAAGTTTGTATTCTATTTTCATCTGTTGAAAAGCAATTGGGAAGCTGTATGGTTTTATTTTGGTAACTTCAGGAGGGTGGGGGAGTGAATGCCTCGGTACC
>VZRI01010806.1:1059-53377 GCA_013397515.1 Upupa epops | reverse complement strand
TCATTACTGTGATACTTCAATCTCATTTGATGTCACCTGAGGATTATTGTACCTATGAATGGTAATAACAGATAGTGTTTTATGAGTACGTTTGTCCAGCAGGCTAGGTAAAATGAGAAGAACAAGTGAGACTTCAGTAACCTTTTGTCGTTAAGAAGAGTTGGGGTCTAGTTCAGCATGATACTGATGTTGATGCTTAATACAAGCATGTGGGCAACTCCATTAAACTTGATTGCACAATTAAGTGTTTGAAATATCAGTCCCTGAAGGGCTTTTAATGTTGAGGACATCAGTGCAGAAGTGCACAAGCTTCTGATAGCCTGTTCTATTTGGAATGAAAATTAATCAATGAATATTTTGCATTCATGCCTGCAGTCTGTGAAAAGGCTGCCAGAAATGGCCTCAGAAAGTATAAATAAGGTCTGAAATGAATGGGAGAAGGACATGTCAGTCTTAGCCAGAAGTGCATAATTTTGACCTAATACCTCACTGAAAGGAGAAAGAACTAAGAGAGCTGTTTTTAAAAAGGATTGGATTGTCTCCTTATGGAATTTAAATGCCTTCTTGATTGGAACACAGTGAAACAAGTCTTCAAAACATAACCGCATGCAGAACCTGTGAAGAACCGGGACATTGAATTTTAGTGCATTCAGTTATTCTTTATAACCTTATGACACAGACTTAGCTGGAGACCTAAAAAAAGAACATACTGCAGTTTAGATAGTCTTAACAACTAGTCAAGGGACAAACGGTCTACAAATGCCTGTAGATCTCTGAGGGAGCAATTGTAAATATTCCAGATAAACAAACAGAAAGACATTCAGATCCCAGAACAAGTAAAATGTAACCTCTGCAAAAGTTAAGTTGGAAAGCAGAGAAGATATAAGAAAATGGAAACTGATTTGGGGAATAGAAGTACAAACCTGAAGAGTTCTTCCATGAAAACTGACTGAAAAAATGTTTAGGGTAAGGCACAGTATGTCAGAGATTTCTCAGCTCTGTGTCTTGTTAACAAAAGAGAATTGTTGAAGGGTGACATCTACAACATATTCCTTGTACATTACAGAACTGTTTAAACTGCTATCTTTACAAAACTCTACTTTCTCTTTCATAAAATAAATTGTAATTAATTGTAATTAATTGAATTTTATCCATCAATGTACAGAAATTGTAGGGAAATCTATGTTTTCCATGTGGCATTAAAGCCATACAGTGCTCTATACGTGATATTAAATCTATTAACTGATGAAAGAATGACTAAACAAAAACACCACAACTTTTTGTGTGGTCACATTGCATATTACAGATAGGCTAACTCTTACTCTCATGCTCTAGGTATTATTTAAAAGCATCTTAAATCATGTTCCTTATTAACTAGTCAGACTCTGTTGCTTCTGATGGAATTCCTTAAATTTGATAATATCTGGCTTTTTTCTTCCCCAGCTCAAATAGCAATTTTCCTGAAGAACTAAGACAGCAAGGTCTTAGCAACTAGAATGTTTAGATTTAAGAAATTACAAGTGGGTGACAGAAACATCTCAGTTCTGTATCTTATTCAAATCAAAACAATAATGGATGGTTTGTACAAAATAGAAACTGGGACAGAGGAAATTACAGTATTTTTGTCTTTTATCTTCTGTTGTGGGCTTGAATCTGTAGGAAATATTACAGGGTTTTTTGTCTCTTTTAATATGCAACCTGCTTATCTAGCTAGTGATCAAATCCCATTATGACAATTAGAAAATCTCTTGCTGGTGTTGAAATTTTCTCTTCTGTGTTGAACAGAGAACAGTGTCTCTTTGAAAATAGCAAGTTTGAGTGCAAATGACAAGTGTTAAAATATTGATGTTTATAGTGTAAATATCCATGAAAAATAAGTAGCCTTGAGATTTCATATAATATCAATCAATTATTACACTGAGTACACCTGGAGTGAGTAATTTTTATCTGCACAGTGTATATTTATGCAGAATAATTAATTAGGGCTTGCCCTGGTGAGCATGATGACATTTTCTGTGGTGGGACATGGATCTTACCACAAGTATTTCTGACTGTAAAGTTCTCCTCCCTAGTTTTAGGTTCAGATATCAACCAGGCATTGACCTTTAGTACTTTCAGGAACCCAGGTTAGGCAACCTGTGGCTGAGACTTAGGGGCTTGCTATACAATGCGGGAAGAGCTAAGGGTAAAACAATCTAAATGTGATATAAATAAAACCATCGTGAATAACTGGCTAGCTGTATGTAGTTTGGAGACAATAAAGCCTATAATATGCACTGTATAATTAATTTGTGTTCTAGACAGAGTCTGCAAACTGCGTTTGTAAAATTGGAGCACTACATAATTAACAGTTACCCATATGACATTGAAGAGTTGATTCATTGCTAGAAGTAGGAGCATTACATCAATCTCCTGTATACCCTGGGATATGCTAATCAGAATATTCCAAGTTTAAGTTAGGAAAGAAAGATACTATGGTCTGCACCAATGTATTTCTGTGTTAGAAAAAAAGAAGACACGGTCACTGAGTAACATGAAACACACCATGTCAGGGGATGAGGGGAGAAAAGATGTCCTCTGTTTTGTTAATCAACAACCAGTCGACATCTATGAACCATATGGGATTTTTCAGCAACTAAAAAAATAAATAAATCCAATTTAGAGTGGAAATAAAACCTTGAAATGAATGTTTGCCAAAAGAAATACCTTTTTTCCCCTCAGTAAGTGAACCTACAATTAAAAAATCTGTTAAGTCTTTGTGAGACACATCACTGAGCAACTTCCATCCTGTTAAAATGTAGAAGCCAGGGCAAGCTGTTATGGTTTCTCACACAGATGAAGCATGCAGCATAGGATGTTTGAATTGATAGGATTGTATATGAGCATACACATGCATACACATACTTGGGGTTTCTGAATATGCAAAGCAAAGCAGGAAGCTTTTTACTTCCCTATCTGAATCTATTGGTTCAGTGCAGTAGGGTGTTGCATGATGCGTAGTCACTGTTCCATTTAGAAGGGACACTTTCATGCCTATATACACATGCATGCAAAGTAATGTCATTTTTCAATGGCTTATTTTAATTTATAGGCCTAGTATTCAGCTCCTTATTCATATATTGGAAGATGGAAACAGCTATTGATTGTTGGGTGGCATACAGCAGTGCAAATAAATTACTGCTTATCATTTCAAGATGATAAACTTGCTAGAACATTAAAAAGTAACAAGGTGCCTCTTGTTCTAGGAAAAATACCCCGGACACTCAGTTTAAATCTCACTTGTATGATGGGCTTCATTATCATAATTATGACTGCATTTATTAATTAATTTAATTTTAGAACCTATAATCCCTATTAAAATCAGCCCCTGACATAATTAGGTTACAACCTACATTGAATAGCAAGCACTGCCTGATTTTTTTGTGTGGACTACTGAAGAGATTTTCGAGTATGTGGTGCACAATATCTAGCACAAAATATGTCAGGTATTAGACACACCATTTTCCTGGTGGTAGCTATAAGAAGAATGAAAATCCATTTTCTTATGCATATGGATATAATATTTTACTGCTAAGTTTTATATTCATTCATGATTTCTGCACTTGATTATTGAAATTGATCTTGTTGGGACACGATTCTTCTGTCCTTGGATTCTGTGTCAAAACTCTTGACCACTTTACTGTGATGAAATCAGGTTCTGCGTACTGCTTTTTTCTACTAGCCTACAGTCAAAGCTGTAGAAAAAGTTTCTTCAGCAGTACTAAATCACAGTAATAACCCTTTTAAGATTTAATATGTGGGTTAATTGTGCTAGTTAACTTACTGATTTTAAGTTTTGGTTGCTGAGCACTGGATAAGTATTAATGAGCTAACCATAAGAATTCGTTATGGTTAAAAACCAGTCACAATTAATTCTCTGAGCAATTTTGAATAATGACTCAGAGTGTTTCTTCCATGGACAACCCCCTATTCAGGCATGTTATTGGCTGAATAATTTGTTACATTCTGCTGCTAATGCTGTATGACAGGTAAAATAATATCCTAGTTAATATAGTACTGCTTGAATATATTTATTAATTAACATATGTTATGAGTATAGATAATATTATAAATGAAGTATAATCAGATACCGCTTTCTGTTCTGGTGTTTTCCCTTAGGTCTCTCAGCTTGAAGAGGATCTAATGGCTAGTGGCAGTTTTGTAGAATGACCATGTAGGTCTTAAAAAGTAGAGGTTAATTTTGGAGAAGGTTGTTATCTGAATGCTCTTAGGTTCTTTTTTAAAGAATATAACCTAAGAAGTTATCAGAAATACCCTGGGGAAGGCAAGTTGCAGAACAGAGACAGTGGTATATTTAAAGGAAAGAGCAAGATTCAGAAAAGCACTGAAGCTTACATCACTGATCAAACTCATGAAAATATGGTATTAATGACCAATCACAGGCTTAACACAGAAACAATGGCCATGGGAAATAACTACAGTAGTGATGAAATGCATTTCTAAAGTTGGTCTTTCTGCCACTTCAGGATGGATTCCCACAGTGCACTTTGTATTGTCCTGTTTTGAAAGTTTCTAGCAATAGGAATTATATAATTTCTTACTAGCAAGCAATTGTTAGCAAGCTTCTTAAAGTCATTAAGTGCTCAGTAAGCCTCTAGTGATAGTACTGTTCACATCTCCTTTACCTACTGGGCTTTCTTGAGACATCTGTATTGAATCGATGCATGTTGTACAGATATGATGTTTGTAAGTGTTGATGGCATGTCAGGCACCAAATGTTTCTTAATTGTCAAGGAGCTTAAAAGTTTTTTTTAAACAAAATGTTGATTTTTAGTCTTGTAACAGAGTCTTTGATTGAATTTCTGATCAGTGGTTAGATTTATATTCTACTTAATCTTTAGCAAGTGGATAGGCTGCTGACTTGGAACAGATTCTGAACTGTGGATGATGGTTCCTGAAAAGGTATTAACTTACGTGCCATTTGCAGCCACCACAGTGCAAGGAGTGACTAATGTCATCAAAATAAACACCAGATATTATGAACTTTCCCAGGCTCCTAGTTATCACCTTCTTTTTTATCTGTCATAGTCACAGAGAGAAGATGTCATGGATTAATAGCATCCACTAAAAATTTTGTTCTTATTGAAGGCACCTATTACCATGCTTAAAATGGTTGATGGCAGCTGAATTTCTCTTTTTATCTTCCTCACACATTGCTGTCTTTATACCAAAATTATAACTTTAGAAATGTGGGGTTCACTGAACATCTAAGAATGTTTTGTAGTAAGCTCTGGTGACATGGAGAGCCATGAATCCACAGCTCGATTCACAGAGGCAAGGGATTCACTCTTGCTGCACTTTTGGGTATTGAGTCCTACTCAAATGAGGTGAAATATTTTACTGGAGAAAAATGCCTGAGAACTGTAAAAGACTGCACTATTTCTGCTTAGTATTGACTAAACCAAATATTAGGTCTTTTACTAGTTACTTGTCTTCGTATTCCTTACCCTCAAAAAATACAGACCTCAAAGTATTTTCAAAGGGAGCAACACACCGTAATTGTTACATTATTGTAGTATGACAGGCTGTGGGAACAGCTCATGTTCATAACTGAAGAATTAGGTAGAAAAATGTTAGCAGACTAATTTATATTCATTTCTGATTTTGCTCCTGAATGCATGCGGAACATTGGTTCCCAATACCTTGTTGCTGCAAGCTGCATATTTACAGGCAAGTATGGGTAAAAAGGCAAAAACAATTAAGACAGTACAGAGGTTATTACTTCTCACTATTTGGCCTGAAACCCAACCACGTCTCTCTTTAAATACAACTTCACTTTTCTATCTTTTCTTGAACTTCTTGCTGCAAACTGTTACCTTCTCAGTGGGATCTCTTGGCTTGGTTAAGATGCTTCCACTTTGTCATGGTTTTCTTCCACTGTTCTGTTTTATGGCCGTCTTGGTATTACATCCCTTCACCTAAATATGTGAGTTACATGCACATGCTTCAACATTTAGCCTCCTTCTCCTTTTGAGCACTTAGCTGTGCTCAACAACTAAATAGTTTCCTGTGAAAGTACTTTTTAATAATACACTATTTGTCCTGGTTAGCTTGGTATCTTCACGAAGCTGGAAAGTACTGTTCTGGGAAGATTCTGCTTCATTGTTTGTCATCACCCTCTTTGGTTTAGAATATATTTGAATGTATAATTCCTGATTTTACTGAAGTTGTGTTGAAAGGGGAATTAATCTGTTGCAAACACCCCTCCCTTCTGTGTGGTCCATCTGGGTGCATGGCAAAGATAAGGAGAATAGGACTGTTTTGTGTCAGGGTGATTTAGTGATGGATATCAAGAAGACATTTCATGAAACGGCAGAACATGCACAGTTGCTAGGAATTAGTATGAAACAAAATATTACAGTTAATACAGAAAGAAGGATTTGAATGAGTACAAATTGGGTTTGACTAAACAGCACAACGCTAAATTAACAGGAAGTGCCATTCTGGGATATGCTAACACAAGTTTTGTATTGAGGCCAATGGATACTAAATCATCTGGCACATTTGCAATAGTGGGTTTCAGCTGGAGTTTGGTGGCTAATACTGGGTATGTCACATTAAAGCTGATGCTAATAAATTGGAGAGAGTATATATCCTTGTTTGAGTTAGAACAGACCTAACTGTTCAGTGATTTTACTTTTCAGCTCAGTCTCTACTATATAACTGCACTTTTTGAAGTTACTGTGGTTACTAACAGTGGTTAGTCTGCAGAAAAGTTTTTCTTATACTTGCCCCTGTGAAGATCAAAGCAACTGCTAAATCTTGTGTAGTACATTGGGGTTGCAATAAGTGCAGGAAGGAGCAGACAGGATAGGTTACCCTGAACTGATCTACAGGGTATTCCATCCCCTATGCATCACATTGGGTATTAAGCTGAGGGATCACAAGGGTCAGGCTCTTTTCTTTCATCAAGGCATCTGAGGAGGACTCTGTTCCACTTTTGATCCCACCTGTGCATTGCTTAATCAAGTTCCCTCTGCCTGTGAGTCCAGTCTGGGATTGGACTGTCAAGCTGGCTGTCCCAGCTTGAATCCATGACAGCATATGAAGGAATAATACAAATAATCATAAGTACAAAATACATGATTTAGGATGAAAGATTGAACATTTGAGGTTTTTTTTCTTCTTTTTTCTTTTAGAGGAGAAACAGTGGATGTAACAACCTGTTAAAAAAAAAAGAGCCTGAGAGTGATGTGATCTGGTACTCCATATGCTCATTGCTTGCAGAATTTGCTTGTGTTACTACTCTCAAAGGAAGGGTTGGGATTAGGGTGTAGTTTCTATGAGGATTTCTCAGGAACAAGCTGCCAGTAACTAGCTTTCCCACTACTGGATTTCCAGTAATAGGAATTTCTGATAACATATTAGATCATTATTCATAAGAATGGTGTTGATATGCTTCATCTTGCCTTGCTGTAAAAGGCTGGAGATGGTGATCAAGGATCTTATGCCTGAGGAATCTAAGCTGCTATTGATAATCTTTGATATCTGACTTTCTATAACTAGCTTAAAATTTGACATCAGGGAATATGTTTTTTGCTGTGACGTTGACAAAGCACTGAACAGGCTGCCCAGACAAGGGTCAGAGTTCCTTGAAGGTATTAAAAGTCCATGTGAAGGAAAGCTGCTCTTGGTGACCCTGCTTTGAGCAGGGGTTTGAACTCAGGATATTCTACAGAGGTGCCTTCCAACTTAGTCCATTCTGTGATCCTATCACCAAACAACCGACACATGTAGTGTAAGTAATCAAGATCTTGTTGTAGGAAGGATTTAGCACTCTGCTGCTCAGCATTGTCATTGGTTGCTTTCATTTGACTGATGTATGAACATCTGTTAAACTTGCTCACAGCTCTTGCGATGAGACTTTTCTATATACATGGATGAGGAAGTCCTGCTTTCTTGCAGGGTGTTGTATTTATGAGGCAGAGAAAAAAACATCCCTTGTTTATCAGTAGAAAGGAGATTTCTCTAGTGAGGCCTAAGTCTGAAGATTTGCTCAGGAAATTTTCCCACTCAATTTAAGTAGAAATCAATTTGTGTTAGACTGAATGAAAACTGATGCATGATGCTGTTAGTTTGCCCGCTGGTTGCTCATTACTGCTTTGGATGATGTGTCTAGTGTTCAAACCTGAAATACTGACTGAATTAAATTTTAAAATTGTTGAACTACCTGGACTCATTGTCCCAATAAATAAAGCTATATATAAGCAATTTAGATTTTCTAAGAATGAAAGATTATACTTAAATTGGGATTGCTAACAATTGTACCCTGTAGTGTAAACGCAAATAGTATTAAGAATATGTGGGGAGTATTTTCTAACAGAAAGGATCCCAAGGTTAATGCTGCTCATTACCTGATTTCATGAAATAATGCCCTGAGACAGAACAGGGACATGTGTGCATTCTTGCTTTTGCTGCTGTGCAGCTGACCCAGTGAATATTAAAGTGCAGTCTGGGAGATAAATAATTCCTGGTAGATAATATTTTTAAATAAAGTGCCTATTCAAGTATCAATTTCTTGATTTTTTCTATAGCTGCTTCCTCTGATCTACAAAATTTTCATCCACACTATTCTTTTACATTTTACCTTTCTTTTTTATCCTCAGAATGATCCTTTTTCTTTCTGAAAGGACTGAAAGAAAAACATTTCCAGGGACTCAGGAAAGAACTTTTTCTCCCACAACAGTGTCTTGCTGCCAGGTGTGCAGGAGGACCTTTGGAGTGACCTAACCTGACTGCCAGTAGTGAAGTCTGCACTTCAGTGGCTTCATTCCAGCGTAAGCTGTAAAGCAAAACAGGCCCAGAATTTCACTACAATTCACTATAAGCAAAAGTTCTCTCCTTGGTGGGTCTAATCTAGCTTGGTTCTGAGTAGTTCTAGAAACTTTCTGGAGTTAATGTTTTCAAAGGAAATTAACCTGCAATCCAAAATCAGGTCTTCTGAGTGCCCTCATTGAATAAGATACCAGTTAGATATAGGCAGCTGTCCCTCTTGCCCTGCTACTGTGTATTTTTAGAGTGCTCTAATGCTTGACTAACAAAGTTTGAAGTTTTCTGTCAAATGTCATTTCTATTCATAGGTTTATTTGGAAAACACATGGATAGCTCAGCTACAAACCTCTTCATGGTCTTAAGAACTTCAGAGTGGTAGGCTGTTCCTCATGTCCATGGAACGAACTTTTGGTGATGAGGAGATGAGATGAGGAGCAATATGAATTTCATGACTAAATCAGTATGTATTTTGCCAAAAGCTTATCTCCAGCAGTCTCTTGAGGCTATGGATGTGAAGGAGCTATTAAATAATATTGCTTTCTGCAATACTTTCACCTTTATATTTTCTTTTGCCAGATGCAGGAATTGCAGATTCTGTGTAGTGTCTTCCATGCTCTTCCTTGAAGATCAGTTCCTTTTGTGTCAGGCTTTGTGTTTTAAACATATTATTGAGGCACATTGATGCATCTAGGAAGTGGACTTCTCTGATTTATCTGTATCCTATCCTTTTAGTTTTCAACATAAAATTATTTTAGACTTTTGAATATAGTTGTGACTGTGTAGTTATCTTCAGGTTTAAATTTTGTTTTCTAGGATACTACAGTTTGTTGAAGACTTCCTGGCTTTATATTAACACAGAAAGTGATTAGGGCATTCCCCAGTGAATACAAATCTTCAGTTTTCCTGCTGTGGTTTAGGCTTTCCCTGATGCTGATAGCTCTGCTGGTTTAGCAGACTGTTACATGAATAAAATACATTTATTTTTCAGACACATTGCACCCTCAGATTAACAATATTATTCATTATCACTAAATAAACTAATTGTATGAGTTATAAGTTTATAGTCCGTGAAATGTCTTGGTTAGCAAGTAGACACATCAGTTGAACACACCACAAATATTGTTATTAGTCCTTAAAAATATAGTAACACCCTGCATGTTTTAAAAAGTCCACCTTAGGAATAGTTTTGTATTGATAATGACATAACCTTATCACAGGTATCTACTGGGTAACATAGTGAAGACCACAAGATATCAAAGGCCTAAGGGCCAGTAAGAAGCAAAGATTAACTAAACTTGAAAGTTTACTGCATGTGCCTTGTGGTAACATGAAATGGTCTGCCAGAAAATAGAGAAATATTGCCTGGTTTTGATGTAGTAACAGATTCTTTGCTTTGAGTCATTAGCTAGATATGTTTGTTTCAATGGGTGGTTATCATAAAAAAGCCCTCCAACAATATCCCCTATTGTTTTTTTAACTTAACTGAAACTGTTCCTTTGCTTAGAAGTAAGTTGTAAGAGTCATATTCTGCAAGCTCATAAGCATCTACTTAGAAAGTTCCTCTTTGTATTCAGACATTAGTTATTTTCCTATCAATTCCATGCCTCATTTTTTAGAGTGGCTGAAGGATTTTTTTTCCTCTGATCACATTTCCTCATGCTGAAAATAGTCCACAATTCTGAAAGGATTTCCCACTTTTCTTGCCCCTTACTGAACCACAGAACTAAAGAGTAGACACCTCCTGTACATTCATATTTTTTTTTTGACATCTCTGCTCTTGAAAGGTGAAAAAAGGAAAACTAGGGGAAAGTGTGAGACTTTATAAGGTAACAGATGACCTGGTAGAGCCAGGATATGGAGAAGGTGGAGGTACTCAGTGACTTCTTTGTCTCAGTCTTCACTAAGAAGCAGTCAAACTACACTGTCCATGCCACAGAAGTCAAAGACTGGGACCAAGAGAAGAAAGTACCACCTGACTATATAAAGAACCTGAAGGTTTGTGGGACCTGATGAGACACATCCATGGATCTTGAAGGAACTGGTGGATAAAACTGCTAGGCCACTATCCATCATATCTCAGAAATCATGGCAGTCAGGTGATACACTCCTGCTCTGTATGTCATGGACAAGTCTGTCCTGCCACCACTAACAAACATTTGTTCATGCAGTGGACTTAAAGCAGCCATGGCATGGAAGTGTTTGTCAATGTTGCATTTTGTGTTCAGAAATTACTTTCATTTTGACTATATGAATGACCACAGGATGACAGGCTTCAGGAAGAAAGTGCTGGGCTATGAGAATAATTTAGTCACATTTATGATCTGCTTTCTTCCTGCATCTGAAGAACTGTGCTGAAAGAGTCTGGAGGTTTATAAGCTCCAAGATGAATAAAGTATTTAGGCAGTACTGTAGATGTAGCTCATAAGCCATAGGTTGTGAACCTCACCCTTGCTCTTGCAACGCTACATCAGAGAAAATTAAAGGAACCAAAATGAAAAATTTTAATACTTGAGATGTCCTTCAGAATGTCCTTGTATAACCATGTACCTACTTGACCACATTCAGAATGAAGTTTATTTCATTGATTAATACAATTTCTGGTGTGCTCAGGTTTCCGACCATGGAGACTCCAGTTCTTGGTAATCTCTTCTGGTAGAGTCAGCAGCCTATGAGCTGACAGAAAAACCTTTGCTGAGAGGATTTTGTTCTTTTGAATTAAAATGAAATTCTAGTTGACAGCTAACAGCAGAGGATCATCTGTTTTTTAGTTTTGTATGTGGACACTAGCCCAGAACACTTCTCTCTCCCCTGCAGTAAGAGACATTCAAAGCTGCAAAATGTTCACAACAGTGAGTGCAAAAGTACACAGTCCTGTTAGATTCAGAAGGTACAAAGCAATATTTTCTTTCTTTTTTTAGGAGCAGTAATGGTACAGTGTGTAGTCCAAGACCTTTGCTGTTCCCAACTCAGGAAATCTTCTGTTACATAAATAATCTTCCCCATATACAAACCTGAGATATTTCCCCCACAAAACTAATTCTGTATTAGCAGAAAGGAGACATTTCTTCCTTCTCAGAGTTTTGCTGTTTCACTGCTGCAGAATAGTTCTAACCCTTCTGCTTATTTTTTTTCTTTTTGAAGTTCGTATTTAATGACATCACTCAAGAGCCTGGGCTCTGATGTGTGGGTCTCTGGTGCCTTCAATCTGTTGACTCTTCCTTGTTTTATAATTATGTGGTAGTGTACTACCGGAGGGGTCATTATTTTCATAGTTTATAAGGTGCCTTCCATGGTGGGGTCCTGGTCCATGAGCAGTTTCACTAGATTCTACTTTAGTAATAACAGTAATAAGATGTTTTTACTTCTACTGCTTGCAATTCTGTTTAATGCAATGTGTCATTGTGAAATCTCCTGATAACTGCCAGAGCAGCTGTAGAGTTGTTGTGACAGCTCTGGTATCCTTAATTGCTGTTTATGAAAGCTGGTGGCTTTCTGATGCCTGCAGCCAGGGCTAGCAGCAAATGTAACTTAACATGACAGCTAATTAAATGGCAGTACTTCAGCATGGCTCTGAGGAGTGGACTCATTACCTTTAACTCATGTTTTTAATTAGAGCAGCTAAAGCCAGGCAGATATAAACACAGATGCAATGTCATTTTGATATTGTTACCATTCTTGCATGAATTCTTTGTTGAAAGTGGTAGGAGATATTTTTTTTCTCGGTATGAAAGGCCACCAGGTGTCAGTATGCCCTTCTGCTATTTAATGTGGTGTAATTAACTCGTGTTGTACCACATAGAATTAGGAGGTTTAAATTACTTTGTAAAAAAAGTTTGATTTTCCATAATTCAAAAGAATAGAGAAAGTTATTAAATGCCTTCATCAATTTCCAGTGAGTCTTTCAGTTATTACAAAGGAAAGGCAAGAATAAAAGTTGGAGAAATTTGGTGCATTTTACACTGGACTTTTGCAGAAAGCTCATCACTGGTAGGGTGATAAAAAGCACAAAACAGAAAATGGAAAGTAATTGTCTGAAAGGGGAGTGTTTCACCTCCTTTCATCTCCCCATCTTAGTTGTGCTGCAACACAGAAGTGCTACGGAAAACAGCCTCCCAATTCAGCCCCTGTTAAAACAACTACTGGCCAGGACTGAATCACAGAAATGGCCAGATTCACAAAATACTTTTAATTTTATTAAGTTATAATTGTTTTTCCTTAATGTTTCCGCTCTATTGATTTCTGAGCCAGATGTCTCTGTTTGTTTGGCTGTATCTAGGTTATGTTGCCCTGGAGACCTTCCTAGGTCTAGGCCTAAGTTTTCAGCTAGCTGTTACTTATCGCAATGAGACTTGTGCCCCTTTAGTCCTTCTGCATGCTATGTCTCTTATCAAGGAACCCCTGCGTGGCAACCATAATTCCTAGGTCATCCAATTTGATGGGTTTGCCGAACGAGTGGCTTACATATCCAGCAGCCCAGCCAGGAACCCCATGTCTTTGAAAACAAAAAGGTTGGAAAATAATCAGTATTTTTGATCTCCATATGAAACTGAAAACAGAAATTGTCACATCCATTTGTCTTCAGTTCAGAGGATTTTGCTGTGGTTTGAGGTTAAAAACAGCATGAAAGCTCTTAATAGTAAAATTGTGAGAATTCACAACACTGCTTATGTCCTAATACCTAAGCGGATGTGACATGATTATACTTCCTTTGTCTTTTGTTATCCTAGTTAGGATGTTAAAAACTGTGCACTTTCCATCACTAGCTTGACTGTTGCATGTTTCCATCTGGAATGCCATTATCAGGTGTTTCCTGAAGTAGGCAAATTGAAAATAAATGTTTATTTCCTGTAGTATTTCCTTTAGGCATATCGAAGTATGTCCTTTACGCATATTGAAAAGAAATGTTTATGGTGAGAAACATTAATTTTAAACAACCCACTGACTTTTGTATTCAAAACTGTGGGTTAGTGATGGGCAATTGTGGGGTCACATACAGAATCACAGAAACACTCAGGTTGGAAAAGATCAAATCCAACCAGCATCCTAATACTGACAGGTCCTGAACTAAACCATATCCATAAGCACTGTATCTACATGACTCTTAAATAATTCCAGAGAGATGGACTCCACCACTGCCCTGGAGATATGGAAGTTACTAATATATATATAACTTTAGCTTGCTTCCTTACTCACACTTCAGTCTGAAGAGGATGAGACACTGAAATCTCAAAACTCCTGNGTAAATAAATTCTTCCTAATATTCCATCTGAACCACCGTTGGCACAATTTGAGGTCATTTCCTCTTGTCCTATCACTTGTCACTTGGTTGAACCAACCACCTCTCCAAAACCTCCTTTAAGGTAGTTGTAGAGAGAGAGTTACTGAGGAGGAACCACCTTTTAGTAAAGGAGAAATTTTTCCAGAAGTGCTAACATTATGTAGAACCTTGAGTAATGACCACCTGTATGACCTCTATATAAAACCTCTGTCACCTGAAGCTATATCTTATTTTTTCATAGATTCTTAATTACTTTTATTTCAAGCGACTATAGCGCCCTCCCTGCACTTTTGTTTCATTTCCTGTACATTCAGGTGTCTTCAGGGGGATTTGAAGATGCTCAAACAGTGTTAGGTAATGTTTGTACAGCTCAGAGTCTACAGTATGTGAGATATAGCTTAAAGATTTCTGCCAAGCAGAGTGCCAATGACTACAGATATTTATATCATGTACCTGTCTTCAAAAAATGTCAGGAATGGCGTAATTTGGCTGAATTTCTAAGGGCAGTTATACTCTTGAATGTCAAAGTTCTTCATAAAAGTTAAAAAACAAATCTATCCAAATAGTGTAGGAGAAAGGGTCCTACACTATTTGGTGGCCAGCAATGAATGACCAGGAGCCAGCAATTTTAGTAGATCGAGAGAGGTTCTCCTCCTCCTCCTCTACTCTGCCCTGGAGATATGGAAGTTACTAATATATATATAACTTTAGCTTGCTTCCTTACTCACACTTCAGTCTGAAGAGGATGAGACACTGAAATCTCAAAACTCCTGTCTAATAGCATAATCCAGCTCATTAGAATATTAGAATTCCAGCTAAGAAGAATACGTGTTTTGGAATCAACACCTAACTCTTCAACCTGTTGACAGAGCTGGAGTGGCTGGAATGTCGATAGAGTACAAGAGGAGAGAGTGACATGTAATCCAGGAACTGGTGACAGATATACCAGGAACAGATTCCTATGTGGGGATTAACAAAACCATTAGAAAATACTCATATTGTCTGCCTGTCTGAGCACTAAGATGCATTAAGCAGTTGTACAACACCTCTGGGTTGTTCTCAGCTGCCTATTTACTATTTTGGTATCTGATTGCCATAAGCAGAATAGAAAAAAAGCCAAAGCAAACCAGTCACCATCACAAAGGTCACCATCACAGGTCAAACAAGTAAAAAGGTTAGGGCAATCATGAAGAGCAGGACAGGAGTGGAAGGAAGCCATTTTTAATTCAGTGCATAGTTCAGGTGAGCAAGGGAAGCAGCAGAAAAATGCATCTGGATATGATCTGATCGGTTGTCTGAACAGCAGGAATGCAATGGGACCATTTGTTGATGCTGAAATCCTGCTGGCATCTAAGGCAGCTGTTCTACCTCTCCCTTTGACCCTTCTAGTATGATGCACAGCATGAAATAAGACAGCACAGTACAGTGTTTCTTTCTTCTGCTTTTTAAGCACAGAAGATGACAAAGAACATGTCATTTGAGAAGTTCCCTTCATTACCAGACTTACCAAATTCTTCTAAAGAATGGTTATTTCTTACTTACTCCATTACCTAATTGCAGCTGTAGGCTTTGATTATAGCATTCACTTAGGAAGTTCCAAGGGATGTAAATTTCTATTATTTCTTGCATAAAGTGTGGAAGAAATCTGATTTCTAAGCAGAAATTACATTTTCTACCTGAGAAAGGTGCTGGCAGAAATAGTGGGCAGAACTGTTCACTCAGAGGCTGAAGGATGGAGGCTGACTTCTGTGATTCTCAACCAAAAGCTGTAATAGTGAAGTTAAAATGAATTATTCACAGAATTATGACAGAGTTTGCAGTCATCACCCTGTTTTATTGGCACAAATCATGTATCTTTTCCCTTCCACCCATTCTTGTTTGTTGATTGAGATCAGAAGCTGCAAGATAAAGGCTTATCTCTCAGCCTCAGTATCAGCATTCTGCAATTGTGTGGCATTTGGCTCTTAGACTGTACTGTAGTAAGTTGAGAAATAATGATCATACATAGGCTACATCAATGACATATATTTAAAGGTAAATACAGTTTAAATATATTTAACAACTGCCTTTAAAGTGAAATTTTAAACTTGTGACTTGTCCTTTAAGAAGGTTAATACTGACTGAGTCAAATAAATCTGAGTGGGTGAGGGCTTAAAACGACCTAAATCCAAAGTTACATTATTCATAGTGTGCTACAGGACAAGTCGAATCAAGGATTGCTTCACAGCTCACTGCTACATTTCTAAGTAAAACATTGTCTGCAATGCACCAGACTCCTAGATATAGAAGCATAGAATCATAGAATTGTTCCAGGCTGGAAGGGACTTCCAGAGGTCATTTAGTCCAACTTCCCTACACAAGCAGGGACATCTCTGCCTTGGTCAGGTTGCTCACAGCCTCATCAAGCCTGACCTTAAATGACTCCAGCAATGGAGTCCCCACTGCCTCCCCAGGCAGCCCATTACAGCCATCAACCACCCCCACATTGAAGGACTTTTTTCTTACCTCCAGCCTAAATCTCTCCTCTCCCAGCTTCAACCGAGTGCTCCTTGTCCTATCCATACAAACCCTTTGGAATAGACCTTCCCCTGCCTTCATGTAGGCACCGCTCAGGTACTAGAAAGTCAAAAGAGAAGCCAGACTCTCTCGGCCTGTCCTCATAGGAGAGATTCTCCATGCCATTGATCATTTTGGTGACCCTCCTCTGGATGTGCTCCAAATCTGTCTACATCTTTCTTATATTAGGGTCTTTAGAACTGGACACAATACTCCAGGTGAGGTCTCACCAGGGCAGAGTAGGGGGGCAGAATCACATGTCTTGATATGCTGGCCACAGTTCTTTCGATGCAGCCCAGGATGTGATTTGCCTTCTGGGCTGTGATTGCACACTGGTGTCTCCTGGCCAATTTTTCATCCACCAGCACCCCTAAATTCCTTTCCACAGGACTGTTGTCCAGCAGATCCTCTCCTAGCCAGTGCTGATAATGCTGGGTATCCCGGCCCAGGTGCAGGACTCTGCACTTGGCCCTATTGAACCTCATGAAGTTCACCTCTCTAGTCTATCCAGGTCCCTAAAGAAAACATTCTCTAGAGATGCTAGAAAAATCTGTGCTGAGAAAATCTTTTTACAATTGAGCATATATGAAAAAAATGTTATCTAATCACAATTCTGGTCATATGACCTAATTTCCACTATTCATGATATAACATCCTATCAGGTGTTCAACAGTCTTTCCTTGACTTCCGTTTGGTGTTATTTACACATCTGAAACCAGCAAGAGAGATTCATATATAAGTGTGCAAAGAATATGAAAGTTTCTTACACATGACACAGGAAAGATATTTCAGAATATCTACTAAATGGAGTAATCATATCCATTAATTCAGTATATGTTTCTATTGCTCTGGTAGAAAATGTTTGATATTGAGTGGTGTCTTGGTTTGGAGTGCTGCNTCTTCTTGGTGATGGGTTCTATAAACTGTCTTTCTAGCAAAGTTGCTTCATTGCCTGTTGAACTCTTGGTGAGAGCAGGTTGTTGTGCTTGAATTACAGGCCCCAACCCAAACCAACTTAGACCCTCTCTCTAAACCATTACAAGTGGAATTTATTCAGTCAAATACTACTCAGCTAATATTATTGAAATAATCAATGTAAGTGATTATAAAGATGTAGACTGGTCCTGAAAACCTGCAAGTATAGAAGGAAGAATAAAATTATGTTCCTACTTGGTCTTAAACCAGTCTGTATCTCAATTTTAAGAATAGCAAAACATGCTAAACAATTTCACAGCAATTCTGTTTGATTAGACATTGTTCAAGTATTTCAGTGTTGTGATTTCCCATCAGTCACATTTATTCAAGACTGGACTCACAGAGTCCCTGGACACTGTTGAGATTATTCATGAGAGACTGGTGTGATTAAGAAAAATTGCTGAATGATGAAAGCAATTGCTGAAAAAGTCCCTGCTCAATCCTACCAGCATTAATTTTTAAATGCATACTCTGGAAAAAAATGTCAAGAAGTAGAAGTGAGAGCACAGGTGCTGCTCTGACAGACTCTGGTGCTTCTCTGGCTGCACTGGGACCAGTCCTTTTCAATCTATTCATTAATGACTTGGTTGAGAGATTAGGGTGCACTGTCTGCAAGTTTGCTGATGATGCAAAGCTGGGTGGTGTCGCCAATACCCCAGCAGACTATGCTGCCATTTGAAGAGAGCTTAGACAGTCTAGAGAGCTGGGCAGAGAAAAAATTAGTGAGGTACAACAAGGGTATATGTAATTTTACATCTGGGCAAGAACAACCTCAGGTACCAGTATAGGTTGGGGACTGACCTGTTGGAGAGCAACGTAGGAGAAAGCAACCTAGGGGTCCTAGTGGACAGCAGGATGACTATGAGCCAGCAATGTGCTCTTGTGGCCAAGACGGCCAACAGCATCCTAGGGGGGATCAGAAGATCGAGTGGTTAGCAGATCAAGAGAGGCTCCCCCTCTACTCTGCTCTAGTGAGACCGCATCTGGAGTATGGTGTCCAGTTCTGGGCCCGTCAGTTCAAGAAGGACATGGAGCTGCTGGGGGGTGTCCAGTGTAGAGTAACAAAGATGATGAAGGAAGTAGAACACCTCCCTTATGAGGAAAGGCTGAGGGCACTGGGTCTCTTGAGCTTGGAGAAAAGGAGGCTGAGGGGTGACCTCATTACTATCTGCAAATATGTGAGCGGTGGGTGTCAGGAGGATGGAGCCAGGCTGTTCTCAAGGTCATCTATGATAGGACAAGGGGCAATGGGTGCAAGCTGGAACATAGGAGGTTCCATATAAATATCAGAAGAAACATCTTCCCAGTGAGGGTAACGCAGCATTGGATCAGGCTTCCCAGGGGGCTTGTGGAGCTACCTTCTCTGGAGATGATCAAGACCCACCTGCATGTGTTCCTGTGCGACTTGGTCTAGGTGATCCTGCTGTGGCAGGGGGATTGGACTAGCCGATCTTCCAAGGTCCCTTCCGATCCCTAACAATTCTATGATTCTATGGTTCTACCTCTTTATGTATCTTTTCATTTCTTCAAACTTAGTTTTATCTGTTTTTCTTTCTGAGATATTGATTTGTAGGTAACTTTTCTGTTTCAGGCATAGTAGCAATAGATAGAAACATTAAAAGAGAGTCTCCACCTCAGAGATTTTGGTACTTACAGACACTCTAGACAGAAAATGAGGGGTTTGTTTCAAATTGTAATTGAAAAGCAATGTGTGACAGTGTAGAAACTTAACCCCCCCTTAACCATATTCTTCCTAGGCAAGAACATATTTTACTTGACTACAAATACACTTACAAACAAGCAATTTAAATAAATGATTCATCCCCTTTAGTAAAGGTGAGTACTGACTTCTTCATTACAGTCACAAAAGTGGAATGTAAATGTAAGCCATAGCTGTAGAGTAATTTTTATCACTTTTTTTGGATGATGAAATCCAATCTATCTGTTTTCACAGAGTTCTTCCTGTCTTTTTAATGAGAAAAGTAGTTTCGGTAATGTTATCCAATTATTCTTTGGAATAGGATTGCACAAATACAGTGTAGCCAGTTCAGTTCTTTCCCTTTTCTTGCAGTTCTTTGCAATTCTCCAAATTTTAAATCTACATGGAGTGTCTATTACTTAAGTGGCCTCCTTGGTAGTCACAATGTTTCCAAGGCTGATAGAACACTTACCAAGTTTCAGGTGGTAAAGCCACTCATCACAGCTCTTACCAAGTGTATACCTTCTCCTTTGCCCCAGAATTGTAACTGAGGTGATGCATATTGCCTCCTGACATCTTATCAGTTGTATGCTTTAGTCATTTTGTTGAATACCAGATCTTCAAGAGTGTTCAGTTGCTTAAATAAATAGATGTGAACCATCTATTGTCTTCATACTTAATCCAGCTGAAGTTACAGGCAGTGCATTATGCTTTGTGGTGTCTGATACTCTGTAAGTTCCAGACTCCTGTCTGTTCAAATTCCTCATGTCTTTGCTCTGCTTTGCTTTCATTATCTGTTTTTCCCAACTTGTTCTTCAGCACCTTATCTCTGAGGTGCTGGACTGGGTTCAAAGAAGGGCAACAAGGTTGGTGAAGGGTCTGAAGAACCAGTCTTACGAGGAGTAGATAAGGGAGCTGAGGCTGTTTAGTCTTAAGAACAGGAGGCTGAGAGGAGATCTAATGGATACCTACAACTACCTGAAAGGCAGTTGTAGAGAAGTGGGTTTCTTCTCAAAAGTAACAAGTGATAGGGCCTCAAGTTGTGACAGGGGAAGCTTAGATTAGACATTAGTTAAAACTTCTCTGAAAATGTCACTAGGTATTGAAACAGGCAGCCCAGGGAAGTAATGAAATTTTCATCCATACATGTGCTTAGAAATCATATAGACGTGGAGCTTAGGGATATGGTTTTGTGGTAGGCTTGATTCAGTTAGGTTAATGGTTGTACTTGATGATCTTAAAGGTCTTTTTCAAACTAAATGATTCTATGATCTTTCCTTGACTTTTTGGTCTCTCTCAGCTAAAGAGTCTAGTGAAGGAACTTCACATCTGGTTTATGATTTTCTCCCTCTACTTAAATCATTCCGTAAAATATTCCATTTCTAGTTTGTCCATAACTGATTGTGATTACAAAGCATTTCTAACCTCAGATATGGAGGAGACTGTACACAGGCAAATAGCATTATGTTTGTAATTGTATTTATTCTTTGTGTAGGCTGCTACACAGTTTTAAAGCAGTACTAGGTGTTAGAGGCAAACCTAGTACACTAGGTAGATTAACATCAAGTTACCAGGCTGATTATTTGAAATATAAGAATACTGTTACTAGGGGACACCGCTCTGGAGTGAGACAGCCACACATATCAAAATTAGAGCTTTCTTGTTACTGTGCTTTGCAAGCACTTTGTCCTTTGTTTTCTTTCAATGGATTTAGTTTTTATCCATTCTGTCAATTGAATAACGATTTAATGGATGTAAACTGTCATATAACACTGTAACCAAAATAGTTTGATTAATATTTTTGAATTTAGATGATACTATTCCATCTAACTCCAAGCTATTAGTTTGTACAGAGTATCTATTTTTCAGAAGTTCTAAGCAGCAGCTTGCAATAATTAGGAAGAAAACTAGAGATTTCAGGTAATAAGAAATAGAACCTACAAAAAAATGCAACATTCATTTAGAAAACAAACATTACAGGAGAAATTTTCCTCTAGTCATGTGAATGAACCTACTATATCTCTATTCAGTATGTGATTTTTCTACAATATATATTAGCAAGTTTTCCTCAAGTAGATAAGCTAGAGAAGGGGATCTCAGTAGTGACAGATGTTACTTTTTTCACTGTCTAATATTAAATGTTGAAACAGCAGAACAAATGAAAATAGGTAGCATTATTTACCATGTTATTTTCATAGAATCACTGAGTGGTTTCAGCTGGAAGAAATTTTCAAGGACATCGCATCCAACTTTTTCCTAGCTTTATCAGCACCACTAAACTATGACCTCCAATGCAGCATCTATCTTTCTGTTAAACACCTCCAAGGATGGTAACTCAACCCTCTCCCTGGGCAGATTGTTCCAGTGCCTGACAATCCTTTCAGTAAAGAAATTCCTCCTGACATTCAACCTGAACCTCCCCTGGCACAGCCTAAGACCATTTCCCCTCATCCTATCACTGGCCACTAGGGAGAACAGACCAATCCCCACCTCTCTACACTTGCGTTTCAAGTAGTTGTAGAGGGCAAGAAGGTCTCCCCTCAATCCCTTCTTCTCCAGGCTAAACAGCCCCAGATCCCACAACCATTTCTAACACGACACAAGTTCCAATTTCATAGTAGTATCTTAAAGTGTAGGGAGGCTGGATCCCTTTTGTGCTAGATATGATGTAATAATAAAGAGTAAATAATAAATGCTTTACATTATTCTTTGTCTAGATTGGTAAAAAAAAAGCTGACAGGTGTCTCATTGAAGCAGAAGTGAAAAATGAGGTGGTGCAGAAGTCACAGTAGGTCTAAAGTCTGGAGTATTTTTGGTGACTGAAGTCTTTTACATAATGTAAAGTTGAGATCAGAGAATTCTAGGTGATGATATAAGAGTGAATGAGATACTGTAGAAAGCATGATGCAAACAGCCATTCAACACAGAATATGGCCTATGCATGGAGACAATTTAGTAGCAAGACCATTAATTGAGATTTCTCTTTTCTGTACGTAGTGAAGGAGCTCTGATTTCTGTCTGATTTCTTCCAGTTTTTGTTAAGAAAATTTCTTCATGAAAGGTAAATCCTAATAGATTCTACAATGTTCTTGAAGAAAATGAGCCCATGTTGCTCTGAATTAGAACAAAAAGCTCAAGGGGAGCTGGCATGTCTTCTTATTCTCTCTCTGTGCTTGTCCTCCTCCCTGTGCAGTCATTCCTCGGTTGCTTTTTCCAGTCAAGGTCTGGTTGTAATACTTGGCACTATTCCTTTCAGGGAGAACTAGAAGGCTTATCTTGGCATAGACTGTCACAATTAAAAACATTTAAAAATTAATAACTTCTCCCCATCTCTGCTCTATAACAGAAAGGAGAAAGAATCTCAGAGTAAACTCTAATCGTATCAAAGGTTGAGACCGTATTTCCTTGTTGTTCCAGCTCTCACAGTGAGCAGAGCAGGGCAGGGGTTATAACAATATTTTCCACTGGGCTTTGGACTAGGTCCTAAATGGTTTGTATGGCCAGTGGGAGATTTGGATGTGTCATGTTGGCTGAGTCTTGGAGAGATCACAAAGCAAAGGCTTTCTACTTAGAAAGAGACTTACACAGTGGCATATGGCCATCTAATTACAATCAGTATTTTCCAAATCTTAGAAGATGGAGTTTTACTGCCCAAGTAGGAAATGCTTTTCTAATCTCAACATTTTACAGGTCACCTATAAAGGACAGGATTGTTACAAGATACTTTGTCATTTCCCCATGTTCTTTTGGACAGGCATATGCTAAAAGCTGCTAGGGGCAGTTTGATATTTATGAAAAAAAAAAAAGCACTTTTATCAAACAGAGATTATTTTGGGTAAAATGAAAACTTCAACATTAGGAAAAGCTCATTCACTATATTTGGAAATATAGAACAACAGTGTTTTCTCCCTACTTATTTCTTGCAAAATGCAAAAGAATTTGTAACCATTCCACAATGACCAAGACAGACAACTGAAGTGGGTGCGTGCTCTCCAGACTTATTGAGGAAAAAAACTTCTGAGATTTTCAGATTTTTGAGAATTGCACTGGTTTGTAAGACAGACTTAGGACAAGGTTTGCAATTCAGACTGGGTGAATTATGCTTCTTTCCATTCTAGGCTGTGATTATAGAGACAGAACTGGTAGTTAACCTCTCTGTGCTGATTGTGGCTGCACCAGGTGGTACTGTCTTCTGGGGAATTACCTTCAATGTAGCACCTGCTGTCTCTAACTGTTCAAAATAAATTGACAGATGTGTGTAACGGTCTTCTCAACTACCAGCTGCAATCCATCTCAAGGGATTTTTGGCAGCTAGGAATATCCAGGACCAACAAATTCTTCTTTCCTGGGCATTGCTAGTCAGGTAATTGTATAAAACACGAGTAAATTTTAAATGTCAGTGTGCCCAAGTGCAATACTGCTTGTTACAAGTTGGATGAAATTCAGCAAGAAGATCTGCTAAGTGCAATGTTATTCAGATTTCTCCTTAGCTCTGCTTTTGTCTTGTTTCTCTGGTCTTCTAATACTGGCATGTTACCTTGTACAGAGGAATATTGCCATCCTAACAGATGGGTATGTGTGTAGGTGGCTAGGAGGACACGTTTGTTCATCATATGTAGTTGTTGAAAGCAGTATTACCAGTCAGATATGTTGGATCATTCATCCTGGGCTTTTATACCTATATTCAATACTACTACTCTGACAAAAAAAAATGCATTAAATCATAAAATAATTAGATGTTTTCAATGCTTTAAAATGTGTCTGTCAGCTTGGGAGAGTCAGTGTTTTTATTTCTTAGGTGGTGAGTTATAACAGACAAATTACAGCTATATAGTTTAAAAAAATTCTCTGAAGCTACACAGTAAACTATAGCTGTTGGAGGACTAAATGCCACCCTAGGTAGACAGTGCTGAGATCCTACTGTAACACTTCATGGGAGTAGAGACCATTTGTGGTATAAAGTGCATCATTAAATTCTACTACCTTTTTAATTTTGTACCTTAGATTCAGTTATGTAGTACTACCAGTAGAGTAGTTGGCAGAGCTATACTTACTGAAAACTAGAATCTGTCTTAATTAGTGAGGTATCAGACATTCATTAAACAATGTTTTTCAGCTCATTTTCCTCCTTTTCTTTCCAGTAGAAAATTTTCCAGAGAAGAAAAAGGGAAGTTTGGGTGTTTTAGGATACACATATTTAATAATTATCTGTAATGTTAAAAGTCTTACATATGAGGTGCTTCATCTGGATTTCCAGTATGTGGTGCTGCACTGGCTAAGTGCATTAGATCTGAAGTGAAACATTGTGGTTGCTATGTGGTTCCTGTCTCATCTTCTTTTTCTTTAGTGCTTGATGGTGAGCCAGTGGCTCACAGAACTAGAGACCTACTAGAAGCATATAATTAATAATGTCCATAAAAGCATCCATACTTATCATGGAGTATCTAGATTCCCTTCTTTCTTTTGCAGTCTGCATAATTTTTTCTACTGTCTTTTCAAGGAAAAGCTGAAATGCAGAAAAGATGTGTAGGGCAGGAGATAACAGATTTCTGTCCTGAGACGAATACTATGTTTCTAGATTTAGATGTTGTGATGAGGCTGTGAGTGAAATACAGTGGTTCTTACAGCTCTTTACATCAGTTATATTGTTCAGTGTGATAATAACCAAAATGTGCCTCCCTGACACATACTATATCCATGCCAACACAGAACATATAATAACAGAGCCTGTGAGAAGGGACTTCAAACCTGAGGCATTTTATGATGGAAATTTACACTGCTGACTCCGAGATCTAGTTGAGACATAAACTTTGAACTGAGCTGTGGAAAATTTTTTTCTTTGCTTGTTTTTTTTAAGTGCATGCAAAGGTAATCTGAATGATGAGCTTCAGGTCTAGCCAGGATGATAAACAGGGACATACAATCCCTATGTATTGGTTCCTGAAGAATGAATTAGTCCTATTTCTGAGTGAGACTTCAAGTCTATAACCTCAGAAGTGTGTAATGCCCTGATTCCCATTACTGGGATAAGATCTGTCTCCCCAGTTCAGTTTCCTTTCCTGTGCATGGCTACAACATGCGTTTCAAAATTTGACGGATTGTGATTATGATTTTTCTCATGTGTAAGTTACCTGAAGTATAAAGCTTGGGCAAAAGTACAAATGTGTGAAGCACGTGGATGCCTCTTGCACCTCAGGAATGTAGCAATTACCTAGCTCAGTACCTTAGAGGAAACAGGAATACATTGAATCCTTCTTCTAAAACCAAAGGTGAATTACTGGACATAAACCCAAACTTTTTATGAAGCTGACTCAAATGTGACTCAAGCAAACATAAATTTACTTATGTTTGTCTTCAGAAAATAAGCTATCTATAAAGGCAAACAAAATATTTGTTGCTGCTCCTGACCTGCATTATTTTCTTCTGTACTGGAAAACCTTAACATCTTGGTTTTCTGCAATTAGTTGCCTTTCCAAATGGAGCCAAGGACAAATAGCAAACAGGCAGTTAAATTCTATTCTCAAAAGCCAATGGAGATCCTCCTGGGTAAATTTTTCAGGTGCTGGGAAAAACACAAACAACTACCCCAGAATGTGCTTTGTTGCCTTTTCTCCTTTGGCATGCACCATGCGGTAAATGCTGTCTTCCCCATCTAAGTTGCCTTAAAAAGCCAAGTTAAAATACCACACTCCACAAGTCTGTTGAATTACTAGGTGTGTTTGGATTTGAGTTTCTTTAAGTGTTTAAATCTAAGTTTAATGCCTTCAAAAATCATATTAGGAAAAGGCGAGGGAAAAACTACTGCTGGAAATCCTCCCCTTCTTTATTAAAGGTTTAATTGTCTGTGTCCCAAGGCTCCAATGTTCAGCTCTGACTTAGCCCACCTGCACAACTTTGCTCATGCTGCTGAAGGAGATCTGTGAGAAATCCTGTTAGAAGGTATTAGAATAAGATTATAGGTAGCAGTAGGTGACTAGAGACCTGATTGTTAGTAGCTCAAAGATTTGTGAGTACAAAAAACAATAGAGAAAAGCAAAACCCTAAAAGTGAAGAAATGGGCAGTGGAGAAAAAAGCCTAGTGAGGATCATTGAGTCATTGGTATTGATGGAACTGATAGAATATGGTAGCCCATATGGTGGTGCTGGCAGCAGGAAACCTGCAAAGCTCAGAATTGCTGAGCAACAATAGAAACTTGCAAAGATCAACATTGCTGATAAACATTTTTTGTTCAGAAAACATACAGGAACTGAGTGAAGATCTGGTAGTATGTGTTCCTATGGCAACTTTTTTTCTTGTGGAAGTGATGACTTACAGCAAAGGCTGTCTGTGCATCTGATCTTGAGCCTATAGGTTTCATTAAATGCAGCTGACGTAGCCATTTCTGAAGCTATACTAGTTACACCTTGTCCAGCTGGTGTCTGTGTGGCCAGCATATACCCTCAGACTGAGAGCACCCTGATGCTGTCCGTATAGGTCTCTAAATCTCTGCTGTCTCCTGTGTGACTTACCCAACAATCCACTTTTTTCTACTATAACACTGTGTATATTCTGCTTGCAGAGTATCTATGCTCACAGTTAAATGTGCCCCAACTTATCAGCCAAAACCAAGGGCTGGAACAACCCTTGTTTAACATAGGAAAACATGAAAGAAGGTGCTGGACCTGCGATCTGTGTGCCCGAGGAGCTCTGCTGGTCCCATTACCATTGTAGTCTCTTCCTTTTATGCACTTCCTTCTCTTCCTGCTGTCTGCTAAGTGTCTTAGATGCTACCTTCTGAGGAAGTATTCATTGGTCCATGTCTTTATCAGGGCAGATGTATTCTACCTGCTGGGCAGAGGAGCACCAACTCTGGAGGGCCAGCAGAAACTAAGGCTCATGCCCTCATTCCCAGTATGTTGCTGCCTGTGAATCTGTCCAGGGAAAACAAAGGGCATATCCTCAGGGCAGGGAAGACTCCCTTCAAGGTGTCTTTATGTCTGGGGACCACTGGCATCACTTCTCATGCCATTCAGGGATGTTCCTACACACTTTCTAGCATTATAAACCTTTGAAGAAATGGTGGATTCTTCTAGTACAGCAAAGTAAAAAATTCAGATTTTTTAAGCACAGATTTTTCCACCTAAATTTGGGCCACTTTCAGAGGAAAAAGACCAATATCTACATTCTCTCAAAAATCAGGTGAAATGTGAAGTAAAAAAATACCACAGCAAGTGCTGTGGATTTTGAGGTAAAAGGTTTAAGCAAGCTGCAAAACTCACAAGTATTTTTTTTCTGGTTGCACAGAACTGCCTGAGTCATCAAATCACAGAATCATTTAAGTTAGAGAAGACCTTTCAAATCATTGAGTCCAACCATTGCATGAACCATACCAACACCGCTACTAAACTTTGCCCTTAAGCTCCATATCTGCATGACTTTTAAAAACATCCAGGAATGGTGATTCAACCAGCAACCTGGGCAGCCTGTTCCTATGCCTGATGACCCTTTTCATGAAGAGGTTGATGCTAATGTCTAAAATAAACTTCCCTTGACAACCTGAGGCCATTATTCATTGTGCAGTCAGAGCTGTGGTTTAATCTCTTATTTTTAATAAAAAGAAATGGTAGAATAGTGGTGGCATAACTTAATATTGCTCAGTTCACATCTGAAGAAATTCCTAGTTGTGCTGCTTTTGCTGTGCTTTACCTGTAACCATTGCGTTTCTTTATTTTATGTGTTTTCATTGTGATTACAGTGTGAAAGATAACCTCAGGTGGAAATTATAGCTTAAATGCCTTAGTGAATCATTCTAAACCTCATTCAAACATGGATGCAGCTAAATGAATGTAGATATTCAAAGACTGAATAGAAATCCCTGGCATACTGGTAAATGAAAATGAAGGTCTGATTTTCTTGAGTGAAGAAAATTATTCAGAATAGCTAAGGGGAAATGCCATTATGTGAATCAATCCAACACTTACTGATTGATCTTGCCTCTGGTTCCAGTAGTTCTCCCCTTTCATACTGGAATATATAAAAATCTTAATAATTTCAAGGACATTATTATGCTTGTAGGGTTTGAACCTGTCTCCAAATATTTTTCCATAAAGACAGGATTTTGTGTCTCTCCCTGCAAAAATGATGATTGTGTCTCAGTGGAACAAGATGGAGTTGTTTTAGCATGACTTAGAAAGGTCAGTCTGTTGTGCCATGGTAGCTTTGATGTTTTGCAGCGTGTCTGTGTGAAACTCAATTTCTCCTTAAATCTTGGCCAACCAGGTGGTAGAAATGTAAACTGGCTTGAGTACAGAGTATCAAGTTATATGAATACAGTCTTCTCACGTCTTGATGCTCTTTCAGCCTACAAAATATGAAGCAAACAAAGTTCCTGCCAAAGTAATTTTTGGATTTGCCCCCAAGGGAAACACAACTACAATTCTGCTCCAAGCTACATAGAAGGAACTTCATAATGAACATCTCTGAGTAATCCTTTCTGCCTGTTACCCACCTCATATCTCCCTATTGCCAGACCTTAGGAGATGTCATCAGGGGAGGCAGTGTAGTCTCCTGGGGGTTGTGTGTGGAAATGATTTTGTCAGATTTCACCTCCTGCATGTGGAATTAATTGCATCAACATTTGTCAACTAACTTTTCAAATCCTTGCAAATCTGTGCACTCTACTGTAGCTCAGTTAATGCCAGAAGAAACCACAGCTTTCCCAATCTGCAGTGGTAATATCAGTGCATATTCATCTTCGCCTTCTAACTGGAAATTGCTAAAGAGTGGTGAGTCCTGTACTCTGGATCTAAATAGTTCCAGACTTTTCTTAAATATTAAAGTCCATCTTCATAGCTGCATCCTGTCCATATAGGTAGTATCAAAATTATGGAATCATTAAGGCTAGAAGAGACCTTCAATATCATCAAGTCAAACTGTCAACAAGTGCTACCATACCCATTAAACCATGTTCTCAAGAGCCAGAGAGATGTGTTTGTTGAACACCTTCAGGGATAGTGACTCCACCACCTCCCTGGACAGCCTGTTCCAATACTTGACCATTCTTCCGTGCAGAAATATTTCCTCAGGCCCATCTAAGCCACCCTTGGCACAATTTGAGGCCATTTCCTCTTGCTTTATTGACAGTGACTTGGGAGAAGAAACTGACCCTCAGCTCTCTAAAACTTCCTTTCAGGTAGGTGAGATGTGCTTCCTTCAATCTCCCCAGTTCCCTCAGCAACTTCACTTAAGAGCTGTCCTCCAGGCCCTTCACTGGCTTCATTGCAACCTCTTTAAAAAATAATAACCTCACTGTCCTTGTATTCAAGTGCCTCAAACTGAACTTACTGTGTTAAGCTTTTCAAGTGGTCTCTCTTTGAGGGGTAAATTCTTGAAATGAAAAAATTAGTTATCACCTTTCTATTAAATGTGTTAGCTACTTTTTTGTTTTTTGTTAAAAAAGCATGAAGACTACAGTACTTATGTAGTCATTGTTCTAGAGAGGACTGACAGGTACTTACAATGACAACATCCTGTTTCAGATTTTCAAAGTCTGTTAAGCTTCTGTAATATGGGTCTGAAACTTCTCTTTTGGATTCTTCAGCCAAGATAGCAAAGCTATTTCCAAGAATGCCAATTAAAGAAAACATCAGTGAAAACATCTGTCTGAATATCCACCAAAATCTGTCTGAGACACAAACTTTTAGAACTTGAAATACTAGTATGAGAAGAAGACTGTCAGCCTGAGAAACAGCAGCAATTGTGTCTATCTGTATTCCCTTTCCAAGCTCTGAAATTAGGCATTTCATTCATCATGAATACTATTCGTGTCTTGCATGATCAGAATATTAGTTGAAGTGAATAGAGTTGGTTGATATTCTTTGATTTAAGTATGGTCAGGTCCTATTTCAAGGGAACTAAATTTACTATATCTTCAACAGTGTAAAAAAGGGCTATGAACAGTAGGAGAAAATGAATTTTTAATGTAGGTTGAGAAGAGATCATTCTTTTTAGGGTTTAGAAAGGTATGAGATGACAAATGGTGGTGTTTCATCCTCTGTATACCACAGGTGGAATGGGGGATAGCTTCAGAAAGAACTAACGGCTTATTGTTGCTTTAATCTCTGTAGTGATCTATTGATTTTATTTACTGCCAACATAGATTTATGAATTATTGTTGATTCTGAGGCTTAGAGAGGAAACACAGCCTTTATCCCCTTCATCCTTTCTCTTCAGCCTTGCAGAGAGCTCCTGCAGAGTACCTTCCTGGGGAAATGTTCTGTTGACACCTAGTAGATAGACAGGGAAAACTTTTTTTTGATGATGCTTCCTCTTTAGTACAGTATATCAAATCACATCTGAAAGACAAGCTGATGATCTGAGATCTGTCTTCATTGGTTCTCTTCTAGGAGGGAAAATTCAGCTTTGTCATCAGAAAGACTTGTCATAAGATATCTCCAGAGAAGTTAATCTCTCTTCCAAAACACATGAAGCAGTAACTGTATTACCCAATTTGCCAACTTACAAAGCAAAAAATAAAATAACCAAAAAAACCTCCATTCCCTCAAACCTTAGCTTAATGTATCTTAACCTATTTGATGTGTTATGGATAGCTGATAAATTGAGAAAGATAGTTGAATGATGTCCAGGTGTGATAGAAATGAATTTATCATGCTGCCAGGTATCTGTTAGGGACCATGGTAGGAATGAAGTTGAATACAAAGTCTTCTGTAACAGAAAAATAAAGGAGGCTTTTATTTCCACTGCAAGAGAAACAGGCAGAATACACTGTACGTTTTTTGTTGAGGAGCTGAAGAAGAGCAGAAATTGCTAGAAAGCCTTCAAATTTCTGAGCAGAAAAGAACTGTAGAAAGAATGAAAGCAGCAGCAGAACTTGGAAGAGTGGGAATGAGCAGTGACTACTGAGCCTGTGATTCACAGCTGCATCCTAGTAACACCAGCAGCTTGCATGAAACTTTGCTCCTCAACAGGATAGGTGAAGGAGCCTTAAGATCATGTGACCAAAATTTGTGAATAAGGTGTTACTTCAAAAATTGCCACGTAACAGCTGCTTTGTGGTTGTTCCATCTAATATCCCTACAAAGTAGATCAGATAGGAATTGATCAATTGAAATGAAGTCTATTTTTCTCTTTATGGATTTCCTCTATGTGATCTCTTTCTATGACCCTGCTGTAAATGAATCCAAGCTTCACCTATAGCTTTAGCTTTCTATTTCCTTAAGCTTTGTCAATGTAGATTTACTACATGCTTGCTCCCATCTGCCTCAAAGATTATGTTTACTTTGATGTGAATCCAGCTGGCAACTGAACACCACACAGCCATTCATTCCTTATCCTGGGGGACAGGGGGGGGAGGAGAAAAAAAAAAAAAAAAAAAAAGAGCCATGTGAGTTACAATAAGGAGAGTTTACTTGAACATCCCCTGCTTACGAAGTTGTAAAGATCATCTTATACCTAGACTTTGTTTAGAATATTTCTGCCCTGAGTTCTAGCTTTGTTAAATCCAACTAGAATGAATGTGTTTATGTCAATTCAGAATACCTGTTAAAAAGATTATCTTGCTTCTGTGTTCTCATTTTCTCTGAAGCCAATCTAAAGCCTAAACAGATTTAAATGAATTCATTAAATACACATAGCTCAGCCTTTGTCTGGCAGTAAAGTTTTATCACTTCTGTTAGAATTGTCTCTTTGAAAAACCCCCTGGACTAAGGAAAATCCAATGAACACTTTGGTTTCCCATACCTAATCTGAATGTACCTAAATCCAGTTCTAGCCCAAATACTGGCCTGACTTACCACTGACCACTGCCCAGATGCTGCAGTATGGTTTAAATTCATATTTTTGGCAGTAACGTGCTGGGTCCCACAGGAATTCTGGTTTTCATCAGGAGCAATGTCATTCCCTCCCACACTTAGCCTGTTTCTTTTGTCACTAAAACCAATGCTCTCATTCATTCAAACTGTAAACCAAGATTTAATACAAGGAAACTCTTCCACTCTACAAATGAAAGAAAAGCTCAGGTTGATACTGCCACCATTTTTATTTCTGAATATTCTATGAAAACCTTCACTTTTCACTTCCACACCCTGATCTCACTCACTGATCAATCAATCAGACCCATGTCTGAAAAGACCAACAGTTCTGTTATTGTCTGCTCTTAAATTGCAGTGAAAGATATCAAGATCATACAAGATCAATCAATAAACACTAATTTCACAGCATCTGCTTGACCAGCCTGTAATCTCAGCTTGTGTAACAGCACCTGATTTGGAAGCTACTTTTTCTTGCAATTAGCCAGCATTATATTTGTAAACTTTAATGGACCCACTAGTAAATGCAAATGTGTAGAGCTGAATTGGAAAGACAGTCTGATTCTGTCTTAAAATTCTAACCAAAATTAAGGTTAAACAAATACAGCTGAATTAAAACTAGCAATAGCATAACTGGTCCTGCTTTCACAGCTCCTTATCTTCCTTCTGCAGCTTTTATGGAATCATCAGTATTCATCTGTGAACCTTCCTGAATGTTCTCCCTAATCATGGGCAAACGTGTTTTCCTTGACAGCTGGCACCATCTGTTTTCATTGAAGACTTTTGCAGATGTTTGGATAGGCATTACTAAGCCAAAGATCTAAGGGTCCTAAATCTTTCTTAGAAGATTAGTTCTTTAGTAATGGAAGTAAGGCCATTGACATCTTTCATTTAGTCTTCCAGGATCTAAAGGTCTTGCTTTGCACCCTCATGTGGACCATATCCTGAAAGATAAACAAAATATTCATAGTAGTCAAACTGACAAATGGTTATTCCTAGTTGAGTCAGCCCTCACTTCCCCCTAGAACAATCTGCAGGACTGGTGAGCAGACAAAGTCCTGAAATCTTCAACCTAGGCTTCTGAACTTGAACCTTGCATTTGCATTACTTATAGTTAACTACACACATGGCAGGATCAGCAATTGCACAGTACTATTAACCGTCATCTAAGAGGAGAAGAAATCCCTCAGTTTATGATGTCACTTCCAGTTCTATGCTAAAGTTCAGCTTTAAGCACTGTTTAAGCAAATCTGCTACCGTTGAACTGTCAGCAGTGGTTACTCTCTGCAGCTGTAAACCCTCACTTGGAATTTCTACAATCCAGCATTAAACTGGCTCTCGAGTATGCAATTTCAGAAAAGCTTTACTCTCTGAATTGACTTTTATCATGAATCAGTGAAACCAATTTGTTCAAAATTGGAATTTTAATACTCAGTGTATCCAGAGGCCAGGGCCTGTGTTGCTTTTCATCCAATCTATAAGTACTGGGCTGGTGTTTGTCCTTATTTTGTCTTTACAGATTTTCCAGGATCCTTGAAAATCTTTTGTCACAGTTTGAAAATTTCCAAATTTTCAGTTGTCGTGCTTTTACGCTGAAAAAGCATTTTATTTTGAAGTTGGAGGTAGCTTTCCTAGCAGATCTCCTGCATCAGTGTCTGGACTCTACAGGTGACTGGTGGACAAAGTCTATAAAAGGGAATGTACTTCCTGCTTCTTCATCTTTCTTTGTCATCTTCTTTGCTGTCTCTGTCTTGTGTCTGCGTCGATACGTCTTGAAAGACAGAAAGGTCTTACAGGAGAGAACTCCTCCCATCCCCCCAAGGGTGTGGAGGGTGAGCAATGGCTCTCAACCTCCTTCCACCAAAGGGTGGAACTCAAAAGAGCCTAAGACTGACTGCAGCTCTTCTGCGGGGATAGCCACAACTCTTTTGCATGGGAGCTCGAAATAGAGAGCATGGACCTTTAGTACTGTACCCAGTACCATCTTGCCCTAGCTCCAGGCAGGAAGCCCAAAGAGACAAACCGTTGTTCATACCTGCAGACCCCCTTTGGTGGAAGCAAACCTGCAGCCCTCTCCTGGCAGTGGGCGGAAAGAGAGAGTAACTCCTCCACAGCTGCTTCTACAACTTGATTGCCTTTGAAGAAGTCAGACAGAGGTGAGCTCATAATCCTCTACCTCGAGGGAGAAGAAAGGGATGTTCTGCATAAGGTCTGTAGAAAGCCCTTGGATGAGACCTTGAAAAATCTACTTGCCATAACAGGTGTGGCCCCATGTGACCAGTGCCATGTTGGCTTTTTCTGTAAGGGACTGTTAAAGATCCTAATGCTTTGCCACTGAAAGACTGAGAGAAGCCTCTACTAAGAGTGAGAAAGAGCAATCACAAGTACTGATCTAAGCCTTTGGCAAACAAGAGAGTCTGGTATTCTGCTATATCCTCTACATTTGACGCTGCTATAGCCTCAAAAAAGAACCCCCAAGCCAAGGTTAGGTAGTAGTATGCTGGAGACATCACAGAGTGCTGATATTTGCATGAGGATTGGGAAAAGGAACTTTTCTACAGGCATCAAATATATATTTTGTGCTGTATCCCTGCCTCCCCCCCTCCCCCTTCTCTTCTGGAAAGTGGGGTGCAAGTGTGTGTGTGTGTGTTTGTGTGGTGGCTGTTGTGGTTATGAGTGTTGGTGTACACTCTCTTGTCCCAGACCTCTCATCAAAGGCCAAAACCCAATGTGTTAGCTGACTCCCATTTCTCTGAGTAAAGGCATTGTGTTGGTTTCTGTTTTACCTTTTTGACTATTCTACTTATTTGGGGATTTTTCCTTTTCTTCTTGGTGATGGGTTCAATAAAATGTTGTCTTTTTAGCAAAGTTGCTTCATTGCCTGTTGAACTCTTGGTGAGAGCTGGCTGTTGCACTACAATTACAGAGATCAACTCAAACCAATTTAGACCCTCTCCCATTACACCTTTAGACCATGATGCTCAAGTCTTAACCCAAATTTCAATTTTAGCAATGTTTACTTAGCAGTGTAACTCTCCCCTTCTTAATGGCTGCATACAGACAACCTTCTTATTGTGCAGACACATGGTAGGCAGGACACATCTTTACTTTTAACGCAATTGACTTTTGGCTAACACAAGCGATGTCTAAAAATAAAGTTGTAAGCTTGTGATCCTCATGAGATACCTCCCATGGCTTTGCCAGCCAGTGCAAATACGGACCTCTTTCTTCCTTGAAATTGGCTGACCCTTGTTTCTTTGAGTTTGTATCTTCTCCTCTTCACTTTTTCTCTTTATGTCAGTATTTGTTTTTTCTCTCTTTAGCCCTGACCAGACAACTATTACCGTATTACACTTGTCTTTTTTTCCTTGCCTTTCTTGAATGTGTTGCAAGTTTTTTCAGGCTGACCATAAGCCAAAATTATGATGCAGGGTCTTGTAGGACAGGTGGTCCACACAAGTATTTGTCCCAGCAATGGTGTGACATGTATGAATCTGGAAGATATGTAGATATTATAGACTTTATAAAAAAATTCCATGAATCAAATGCTTGGTTATCAAATGCATGCGTAATGCTTGTATGTTGGCTGTCACAGTACTGTCACCATTGTGACCTTTTCTGGTACCACATGACGCTATCTAATAAAATACCTGTTTAATCCAATTAAATCTAGTAGACAAGTTTAGAAAAAGAATTCCGCCCAAATTATTTTTTTTAACATTTAAGATTTGGAAATCTTTAAAAAAAAACAAAGTAAATGACACAGTAAAATGAAAACAACAGTACATAAGATCTCAACTCCTAAATAAAATTCTTGTGATGCAAGAGCACTTGATGAATAATAACATTTCCTAATATCTGATTTTTAGACTGCAATTCTTTGGACTGTAATGAGATTGTTGAAAAGTATTTCTTTCCCATGACAAGTTTCTAGGACATGTTATTTTCCCATGATTGCTAAATTTAATGTAATAGTTTTTCAGGAGAAAGTAAAGATCTTTTTCCCTTCCTCAAAACTAAATATTCTGAACATGCTTTTGTTTTGTAGACAATATTTCAATTTTAGACTTTTAGTCACATATAGTCATATCTATAATGGCGAAATGAATAACACACATTATTGGCAAAAATCCTATAAAAGGGGAATGGATAGATTGTTTCTTCAAGAAGATAAACTGATGAGAGTGAAGGATAAGTTTGGTGCAGTCTTATTTAGAAATGAAGAAGTAGATGATTTTCTGCCTTCTGAAGGAAGAAGTAACAAATAACAGGAGTCAATTTTCTTTTTCAGAAATACAAACATGATTTGTAGCCAGTTCTGGTACTTTGCTTGCTTTCTCTGAGACTAGTGATAACTATCAACTGTGCAGAAGGTCTGAGTCAGACAAACAACTTCTGCTTTCCTTCCTTCATCAGTTCAAGTTCTCCTTATGCAGCATAATCTATCCAGCAAAACGATTGTGAAATTGTGAAATTTGGAGATATTCAGTCTGGAAAAGAGCAGGCTCTGGGTAGATATTATATTGGATCTTCAATGCATAGAGGGGGGTCTATAAGGAAGATGGGGAGGGTCTCTACCAGGTAGTACACTTGTAGGACAAGGGGTAAGATTCTCAAGCTGCAATAAGGTAGGTTTAGATTAGGTATTAGGAAAAAGTTCTTTATAGTGATGTTGGTGAGACACTGAAACATATTACCTGCTCTCTGTAAGTGTTCAAAGTTCTCTGAAAACATAACAAGCTTTAAACAGCAGTTATACCAGACTGTTGCTGTATCATAGTATATGTTAAAAATACATATGTTAAATAATGGAGTAAAAGTAGTGTTCTCAAATAGTCTGCATAGAGAGGAGTAATTAGGAAAAGGTAAGACATTGTCTAGAAATGTGTGAAAGGCAAAACAATTGAAGACAAGGGTCTTCATTAGTGAAGACCCTTGCACTAGCTGAAGAGTTTGTAGGGTTTGCCAGCGACTTTATGTTTGCTCTTTTTATATATAACAGCTGTATAAACTGTGCTGTCCTTTTTTACAGTCAGTGAAAACCAACAGTAATAGAAAGCACTGACATGGACATTTTTCTAGCTTCCTTGTTTCTCGTCAGCTTCCAACATCTTACTTATCTTTCCTAACTATGGATGTAACCAAGTCGTAGTTTCTTAAGAGCTTGCCTTATATTTACAGATAGGGTCCATTTAGCTGTGCAAAACTTTAAATATCAGAGGCTAATTTAAAGCCTTGTAGCCCTTCATGCTTTGCATGTATGATTAGACACAATAAACAGCAAGTTATCATTTACAAATATGACCAAGATGTTCGCTTACCCTTTTCCTGTTTTTAAATTTATCTAGAAGCAGCAAGTACTTATTTATCTACACAGCATAATGTGAGCTTCTGAACATACAGCAGTTAAAAATGCATCTTTAACAAAAAGTCCCCCATCTACTAAAAAAACTACAGTGAAAAACAACAGAAGAAACCTTTTGTTATTTATGCCTATGAAGTACCATTATCACAGACATACTAGAGTACCAAAAATTATTTTTTAAAAGAAAATCCACCAAAGCCAAAAAGAATGCCTTAAACAAACACACGTATGCTTTTGTCCAAACTTATTGAGATAGAGGCATTTGTGAATTCCAAGACATCTAATTATAGGAAAGACATTTTGATACTGGAACATGTCTAGAGTAGAGCTACCAAGCTCGTGAGGGATTTAGAGAACAAGTCATATGAGCAGAGGCTGAGGGATCTGGACAGGTTTAGTTTGGAGAAGAGGAGGTTGAAGGGAACCTCATTGCTCTCTACAAGTACTTGAAGGGAGGTTGTAGAGAGGTGGATGTTAGCCTCTTCTCCTTGGTGACTGATGACAGAACCAGGGGCAATGGTCTGAAGTTGAGGTTTAGATTAGATCTTAGGAAGAAATTCTTTACAGAAAGAGTGGAACCATCTTCCCAGATTGGTGGTTGAGTCACCATCCCTGGAGGTATTTAAAAAGCATGTAGCCATGGTGCTTTGTGACAGGATAGAGTGGCAGGCATGGAGGGTTTTATTTTGTGGTTTTCCATTGATCAGGTATTTAAGTTTTTCGTTGGTGTGGGTATGGTTGGACTTTGTGATCTGTGAGATCCTTTCCAAGCATGTTTATGCTGTGATACACTGTTGTTCCTAAAATATAATTAATTTTGCACTGATAAGAATTTGAATTATTCAGTCAATGTTGAACTTGGTAGTTTAATTATCAGATTTTAAATAAGACATACAAAACAAAATAGTAGTAAATTGAAGGTGACACCTGTTTTTAAATGAACTGAGAATATGCTATGGGATAACTTGCACTTCTTCCTAGGCTGCAGTAATAAATATTCCTTGTTGACTCTTTACACATGTTCCTGTTCAAGATTTGTGATTACTAAAATGATGTTATATAGAGTGTAGATAAGATCACTGGATAGGTGTTTTCCATTATGTTTTCTTGAATCCTTTCAAGCAGTGGTGTCTCTATCACCATCATGAAGAAGTACTGTTAGATGTTGCAAAGTATCTGAAATCCTCTATTAACACAAATATTCTTTCCTGTTGAACTTTCTGATTTTGAGAACTAGCATTTCTGGTAGCAACCTGGAAAAAGAAAAGTTGTATATGTGCTCTTAAAAGAGTGTTTTTCCTTGATTTTCCTCAGGCTTGATCCCAAGCACATTCTTTTTCTCACATCTCAACTCTCCATCATAAATGCATCTCTTCATGGTGCATGGTATACCAAGCATGATGGTATAGGCAATATAGACTTGTATGACATTGGCTGGTAGACTGTTATATTTAGTCCATTTGCTTAAACAGCAGTTACACACAGATATACTGCCTTGTTTATCTCTGCATTTATTTACTACTAGGATTTATCCAGAAAGTATATAGCTGTAGTAATTCTGTTATGTATGCCTAGAAATAAGTTTTCAAACATTTCTAACATGGCTATCATCTGAGAAAAGTACCTACAAATTAATATGATTTAGTATCTGTTTCTAAATACTCACACTTTTCAAGGTCTCTGAATTTTTAAGCTGTCTGCATCTTGAAAGCCTTTATGTGTGTCTGTATAATGTAGACCTCATTGTATTTGCATACCAGTGTAAATCAAAAGTAACTTCATTAAAATCAGTGGTTGCAGATGAGGAAAAAAATAATATTGTGAGATAACTCTGTTACACACTTATTTAACTTATTTTTTGATATATGGAAGGTGTAGGACAAGACAGTACTCTCTAAATTGATTTCATATTTTATATTCTCATGCTACTACTGCTGTTAAGAATAAATTTGTGTCCTCTTCCATGTGACATCATACACCATGAAAGAAAATTAATTGTAGTAGTACTGGTGGCCTGGTGTAGAAATACATGCAAGTGTACATCACACAGTGGAATATGCTTCCAAAATGGAAGGTTGGTGGAAGCCCACTGACTTGAATAAGAACTGTGGCAAACTTCAGCCATGAGCTATTGCTATAGTTTGCAAGCCTCTGGCTAATGCCCAATATTTATGCTTCCAAGTGCTATAGCCTAGTCACTGTGGGACCATGCCATAGTCATTCCCTGCAGCAACAGTAATGGAACTACAGAGAAACAAAATTTGAATATCTTATTTTATCCCACTTCCTTAAGACTGCTGCCCAAAAATATACCAGCAACTAGGGCATGTTGAGAATTATTGTGTACTTGTAAAACTCATCCATTGGAAGAAAACTGGCAATCATGTATTTGTCATATTCGGTAGAAAGCTGAAGAATCACAAGGGTCCACCTCCCTTCTTCAGGGCTATCTTCATTCTGCCTTTGATCTCATTCTTGAATAGAGTTCCAGAACTGTACATGGACTTTTTATAAGGGCATCTAGTGATAGGGTAAGGGGGAATGGTTTCAAGCTACAAGAAGGGAGATAGAGATTATATTTTTTGAAGAAATTCCTTGCTATGTTGGTGCTGAGACACTGTAACGAGTTTCCCAGGGATACTGTGGATGCCCCCTCCCTGACAGTGTTCAGGTCTGGGTTGGGTGGAGTTCTGGACAACCTGTTCTAGTCAGAGATGTCCCTGTCCATGGGAGGTGGTTTGGAACTAGATGATATCTGGGGTCTCTTCCAATCTTATTAATTCCATGATGATTCTAATCCAGCTCCTGAATCCAGTTTCTGTCTGCATGTGAGTCCAGTCTAGGACTTCCCCAGTGCCTGCCCTCAGCATGAATGGTGATGGTGACATAATTACCATCAGAAGAGTTAGGTACAGCATTGATATTGTATAGATTTTTATATATTTATTGTTATTTCCATCAAAGTAGTTTTTATTTTCTTTTTCAATCCATAAGCCTCTCTCCCTTATTCCCTTTCTCTTTGCCTTTGTGAAAGGGGTTAATAATGTCCATTGTCTGACCCCACCTTAACCCTTGACAGATGGCAGAGTTTAAAATGGTGCAATTCTGAACTGTACTTTGAGTACAATTTTTTGGAAAAGCAACAGCTGCACACCTGAATAATAGATACTGTGCAATGAACACTATAGTACAGCAAAAAGGTGACAGGGAATACCTGAAAATAAAGGTTGCAGTGTTGTCCTGAGTGACATAATGTAATTACTAGATGCATTTCCAAATGCACCATGAAAGTTTTTCAAAGTTTATGAGGTTTGATGAACTTCAATGAGGATACATGTTCCATCTCACATCAGGGAGATTAATTTTTCTTATTTTTTTTCTTTTGTGCTGTTATTTTTGTTATTCCTACTTTTTAGATTTGATAATGAAAGGATTCCAGTAAGTATAAGGAAAGTAACGGCATCACCTCAAATACATTGCGGTGAAAGAGAATGTCTTTCCCTACCATTGTGGATGGAGGTTTCTATGCCTGAGTGAAGGATTCATCAAAACCATAAAATTTTGATAAGAGCAGTTATCACAGATTTATAAACACACATTATAATAGTAGTAGAAATATCTTGAAATTCAACAAAAAGACTGAAGCAATACAGAAATAAAAAGAATAAGGAGCTTGATAAATAAGACAAATGCCTCATTTGAAACATGTGACTCTTACATAACATACATACAATGAGTCTGTTTCTGTATGCAACACACCAAGGAACCCATGCACATGGCTGACTTACAGCATCATCACATCGCCATGCACAAGACAGTGGATCTTTGCTGTAAGCACATACTATCAGGCTGTAACTACTAAATATATGAACAGGATTGCATACAGACTTCAAACAATATACTAACCAGCACAGTGTGACTAGGCTCTGTGGTGGATTAAATCCAAAGTAATTAATACAAAATTAATAAAACACAAATTTATGAAATTCAGGCATATGTAGTTTCACAACACCTGCATTACATTCTTCTCAGTTGGATTGTTACTGTTAGTCATGTTTTGCTTAAAAATTACAGTAATGACTTCAGAGTAAAGATTCTCTTCCTGTGTGAACAGTACAGAGGGATTTAAGTCTTGCTTGTAGATACCACTGAATTACAGACAGCTGCTAACAGTGACACTTTTGAAATGACAGAATGGCAAATACTCTATGTAAAGTTTTGTTCAGCTTCTTGTATCCTCAGTGTGTAGTTGTCGTCAGCCCTATCTCTTCATTTCTGTACATTTGACATATGGTTACCACAGAGTCAGGCACATAGAGGCACCAGAAACTGAAGATAAATGGTGAAATTCTGGTCTTGCTGAGTTAGGAGTAAATCTGCCTTTGAAATCAATGAGGCAAAATGTTTGTATGACAGGCAGAGCACAGTACAACACACTGACTCCAGTCATTCCCTGGATCTCTGTAGATTCCTTTGGTGGGTTCCTTTCCTGTTTGAGAGATGCTGGGTAACTGGATATATGTTTCTCTTTTTTGATAAAGAATTATACAAAGTGAATTAAAAAACTGATCAAATTTTCACAGTGGAATTACAACTCTCTGAAAGGAATAATGTAGGCCTTATGAGTCTGCTGTCACTGCTGACAATGAACAAATAGATGGTTTCTACTCTTGTCCAGTTTTCTCGGACATCATATTATAGTGCTGACTAATTTATCAACTAAAGTATTTGGATGCCTTTTGGGTTTTTAAAATTTATTTTCAGACTCCTGATTATAGACATAGATTTTGATCTCAGACATTACCAGGTTTATCTGGCTTTGTTTTGCACTCTTTCCATACTATTAAGCCCTCTGAAATCACCACCTAATCATAACTTAAATTTGAAGTGAATGAGTCACCTAGTCAATTAATTGTTTTTGTGTGCTAACTTTCCTTCCCTAATTCACAACAGGGATATGGGATTCAGAAGCTGAATAGTACAGTTCCATCCAATAAGAGCATGTACATCTGGAGAGATTGTGCTAGTAAATAAACTAACCTCGCCAGTGATCTTATTTTATCCTGTATTCTTACTCAACAATATATTCATCTTTATGAAATATGAAAAGGAATAGTGATAGAAGGATGAGAAAACATAAAGCACTGATCGTCAAGATCTCTAGTATCTTAAGTGCATTTTCCACAACCTTCTACTGAATTATAGGCCATGATATTCATTGCATGAGCAAGTCTTTAGAGAGTTGTCTTGACTGTAGCATAACATCACAGTCTAGGTGGAAAGAAAAGCTTTTCAGTTCTCTCAGAGTGATACACACTTCTATGCAAAATTTAACATTGTTTTTCAGAGTTACATTTCTCCTTACAGCGTGACATACGTGTCCACATGCCAACCTCATCCTAGTACTCCATCAGGACTCATACGATTTTTGTATCCAGGTGCCAGCTGCAGCTGTTGCCTTCACATTCCAGTGATGAACCCTGTGAGCTTGCTGGTGATGGAAATGGGCTAAGACTGTATGACCTGAATCTGTTCTTTTTTCTAGCCAAAAGTGAAATGAGCTAGTCTTGGCCTTTCAATTTACAAGAGTGTTCTGGAAAGAAAAGCAATGAAAACTCCTAGTGAACTAGGAGTGAATAAATGGGCTTGAAGTTTAAAAATGAGCTGGAGATCAGCACTCCTAGAGCTTTCTAAATGCCAAGATAAAAGAGAAAGAAAGAGCCTGACATGAAAAACTGGTCAAAGATGTGAAAGATGTGAAAAGAGAGAAAGGAAGAGAGGTTTGAGAAAGAATGAAGCTGATACAGGGAGAAGGGAACTGGTGGAAAAGGAAGTAAAGGGAACCAAGAGAAAACAAAACAAAACAATAAAAATAATTGAAAAAGAGCAATGCAGGCAGAGTCAAAGTTATTTATATAGGTGAGAATACAGTAGAGAGGAGTAAGCAATCTGAAGGAAAGCTGAACAGGATCACAATTAAGGCCTAAGGGCCATCTGTGTTCTGTTTCTAGTATAATGAAACTGCATGCCTAATATGTTATTCTTCAGTGCGTATTTATGCAAGACTGAAAAGTTGCCTAAGGGGATCTAGACTTTGATGACTGAGAAGTATCCTAAGAAATTTAACTTACTGAGAATTTTTATTGCAGAGGGATTGTTTATTCCAGGAAGTAGGGTTTAGATAATTGCTGACCTTCTGCCTTTATCTGGCATGGTTGTCACAGGCTTGACTTGAATGTTTCTTTTGATCTCCACAATGGCCTTTGCTATGTGAGTATTTATAAACATAAGAGCAGTGACTGACAACTAGTCTTTTCAATCCATCCCAAACTTGAACCTCAGTGACCATTTGAACTGACAACCTCTTTTCGCATGGATAATTGCGACTTGTCAAATTTGCCATGCTTAGGCCCTGTTAAATACCTGTGAGCAGGCTCATTTTTCAGTTCTCCCATTCCTCATAGATAGGTTTTATTCCTCTATGAAGAGGAAATCTTCATGAAGACACAGCAAAGAAAGACAGATACTATTAATAATAACCTTTAGTAATAATTATGCCTACTGGGAAGTGCTCACTGGCTTACATTCTGCAAGACAGTTTAGGCAGAGTGCAGCCAAGAGTTTGTATGGAGCATACACAATAGAGATCATAATTTTAAATTGCATGTTTATGGTTCTGGCAATTGCCTTTTAAAAATTTTCTTATGTGTTATCAAGAATATGCCCAAACAGGAAATTGTGAAAGAAATAAATAACAACCTGAATAAAAATAAAATGGACAGTTTGAGAGAAAAGCATTAGCCCCTCAGTGGAGATTGGTACTAGATGAAACTATGAAACCACATCCTAATACATTCTGACTCTGTTGAAAAGTTTATGTAAACACTGCTCAAACATGTTTCTCCTCATTTAGATTTTCATAAGCTCCTTTTTTTTCCCCTAGCAATATGATATTCAGCCAGTGGCAACTTATATTCTCTACAAATTGTTTAAGCTATTGTTATAGTTTTTTATTTTGGTTTTATTAGTAATCATGCTTACTATATTTGTGTTTATTCTGATTCTCCATATTCTGTAATCCAGTATGTACTGATACTGAATTACTACCACAGAAAACAAAAATGGTATATAATTTGTTTTTTCTTTTGAATGACCGTATAAATTTTCTATGTTCAAGAAAGACATCTCAGATACCCAAACTTTAGCTTTTGAGAACAAGACAATATAAAGATGCTGGATTCTCAGAAAATCCTGCCCAAATACGTTAGAGGTTTCTGATGGAGACCATACACTAGTCAATTGCCATAACTGGTGATTGTTACATAGCTGCAGCTACTGATTAGCAAATCAAGTACAGCTAAAAAACCTCTCCATCTAGCTAAGTTCCTCTGTATTTACAGTTGATTAGGCTATTTTAGAGATGTTAGCCTTTTTCCAGTTGTATCAACACATCATACCGTATTTTGCCTGGATACAGCCGCTTCTGCAGAGATTAGTACTTCTTATAGTTTATGTATTTACCATAAATTCTCATATATTCAATGGCATCTCAAATGGCATTAAATGCTTGCCTTTTGGCAACTGAATTTAGCTCCTGTGACTGATCAGCTGAACTGATCTTCATCAACTGAAATGGGAGATTAGGCACGTGTTAGGTATCTGTATGCAGAAACGTACATGTGTTATGTTTTTCAACAAAGTAATACCTTTCATGTCAAAGTTGACAGGATAACAGGAATCTGTAATATACCCTGTTACAGCTGATAGCAATTTAGGGAAAATCCACAGATTGAAATTCTCACATTAGAGCAGAGCTACAAGAGGACCGGCAGATAATATTGAATTGTTTCTGGTGAGATAAAGCCCTGATAGCTGCCTCTTCTGTAGTTTGCCTGATCTGGCTGAAATAATAAAGCACCTTTCTACTGGTGGATTGTTTGTTTGTGTTATTGGGTTGTTTCAGACAATGGCATTGATGACATGGCAAATCACCTACACAGTCAAAGGCAATGCAAACAGAAATAGACATGCAAAACCTTCCTGGAATGCAAGCTACAAGATTTCTGACTGAACTGAGTAAAACAAACAGGGTAGGATTAATTTATGTTAAATATTAAATATACAGTGCAGGAGTCTGCTGCGTGCCTGATCACCTCAGGTTCCTTTCAGCATCAGCAAAGAGTCACCCCTCTATGCAATTCATCTCATCCTATTGTTGACTTCCAAAAGTCATCATACAGTAGAATTTCCTATGTAATTACATCTGCACTTCCTATGTGTAGGCTGGAATTAATGGAAATGAAATCAGTAAGTCTCCTCTTCCAAAGGTGTTTCCACCTTGGTAAGTGTGCTGTAGAAAACACCTATTCCCACAAGATTTAGTAATGTTTAGCAGAAATATGTTTGCACATTATGCATATACCTCTAGGGCTTATGCAGAGCACTAAATAAATTATCTTGTGCTCTTGAAAACAAAGTACTTCTTTGCCCTGATAGGGATAGTAAACAGGAGTCATCACTGGGTCAAAATTAACCTGCGAGACTGAAACCAGAGCGCCCCTGCAATTCCACAGGGAAAAGGAGAATTCAATTATCCACTGCAATGTAGATCAAAACTGATCAAGGTACTCAGTCTTATAGAAACAGTTAGCAATGGGTTTGTCTGCTGGTAGTATTCAACATTGACCCTGATATTATGTAACTTTACTTATTTTCTTACTTTAAAATGAGGAATGTAGTCTATGCTATTTCTATTTTATTCTGATGGAGACATAAATCTTTTTTGTCCCAGCATAAAAATGTGAAATAAATGATTGAGTAACTCAAGTTGCTGGGACAGAACACTCCACATTTCTATAAAGTGTTCTGAGCTTGAAGATAAGGAATGTGACCAGTACAAATCCCCCATAATCCAGGAAGAAGTAGTTAATGATCTGTTTCTGCACCTATGCACTCACTCTATGAGGCTGGATGGCATTCACCCAAGAGTACTTAGGGAGCTGGCGGGAGAGCTCACCAAGGCTCTCTCCATCATTTTTCAACAATTCTGGTCAACAGGGGAGGTACGAGATGACTGGAAGGTGGCTGATGTGACACCTATCTACAAGAAGGGCCAAAAAGAAGATCCAGGAAACTACAAGCCTGTCAGCCTGACTTTGCTACCAGGAAAGATGGAGAAGATCATCCTGAGTGACCTTTCAAGGCAATTGCAGGGCAGCCAAGGGATCAGGGCCAGCCAGCATGGGTTTATGAAAGGGAGATCTTGCTTAACCAACCTGATCTTGTTCTATGACCATGAGACTCACCTTTTGGATGGGGGTAAAGGCTGTGAATGTTGTCTACTTGGACTTTGGGAAGGCTTTTGACACAGTCTCCCACAGCATTCTTCTGGAAAAACTGGCAAATCATCCTAGAGATAAACGTACCCCTCACTGGGTTAAAAACTGTCTGGCCATTCCCAGAGAGCTGTGATTACTGGGGTGAAATCTAGCTGGTGGCCGGTCACAAGCAGTGTCCCTCAGGGCTCAGTTTTGGGGCATCCTGTTTAATAGTTTTAATGATGATCTGGATGTGGGGATTGAGAGCACCCTTGGTCAGTTTACAGATGACACCAACTTGTGTGCGAGTGTTGATCTCCTCAAGGGCAGGAAGCCTCTGCAGAGGGAATGGGACAGGTTGGATCAATGGACTGAGGCCAATTGTCTGAGGTACAATAAGGCCAAATGCCAGGTCCTGCATTTTGGTCAAAATGACCCCAGGCTGGGGAATGAGTCGCTTGAAAGCTGCTGGACAGAAAAGGACCTGGGGGTGCTGGCAGACAGCTGGCTTCATATACTCAGGTGGCCAAGAAGGCCAACAGGATCCTGGCCTGGATCAGGAATAGCGTGGTCAGCAGGAGAAGGGAAGCTATTTTGCTCTTGTACTTGGCCCTTGTGAGGCCTCATCTTTAGTACTGTGTTAGTTCTGTTTTCCTTATTATAGGAAAGAAATTGAGATGTTGGAGCATGTCCAGAGCAGAGCTACCAAGCTTGTGAGGGGTTTAGAGAACTAGTCATATGGAGAGAGGCTGAAGGACCTGGCTTGTTTAGTTTGGAGGAGTCTGAGGTGGGCCCTCATTGCCCTCTACAATTACCTGAAGGGAGGTTGTAGAGAGATTGGTGTTGGCCCCTTCTCCTTGGTGACTGATGACAGAACCAGGGGTAAAGGTCTGAAGTTGAGGCAGGGAGGGGTTAGATTAGATCTTAGAAAGAAAGAAATGCTTTACAGGAAGATTGATGAGGTACTGGAATGGCCTTCCCAGGGAGATGGTTGAGTCACTATCCCTGGAGGAGTTTAAGAAGCATGTAGCCATGGTGCTACAGGATAGAGTGGCAGGCATTGAGGGGATTATTTATATTTATCAGGTATTTAGGTATTTGTCAGTGTGGGTATGGTTTGACTTTGTAATCTAGTAAGTTCTTTCCAACCATGTTTATTCTGTGACTCTGTTAATTCTTTTATGAACAAGCAGCACGTTTTCTCTCAGATATGACATATGCAATTCAATTTCCAGTGTTAATATGTTGCCTTTACTATTGAAAAGTAGCAGGCAATGTGTAGTAAAACAGGCTATTATGCTATAATAAAAGTGGCCAACTTCATATTTAAAGACAGAAATAACTTCGGATTAATTTGACAGTGTTTTCTGTTTTGCAAGAGTTTCTCAGAATGGAGCAGTATAGCATTCATTGCAGTGGGGATTGAAATGGTGCCAATTTGCTGTTTTCTGAGATGGACAGAAGCTGTTCTTGTAGAGCAAGTGCACTAGGTTAATAACTGGGTCAGTGTTACAGTCATGTTGCTGGATTAATTTTTTTTTCCTTGAGAGGAAGATTTGTACTGAATAAATGTAAAGGACAAAATGTGATGTGCTGTCTTTGCTGCTTTACAATGAGTCTTCAGAAGATGTGGTTTACATTTTCTAATACACATGCCCACAATCTTCCCTGGAGTTTCTTGTTTCTTGTAAAATGCAATGCCATTTCTATTGATGAATAAATGTCTCCAAGCCTAGTCTCATTTATTTTCAATTGAGAAGGAATGGAGACAGGTGAAGCCCGTTGCTTGCTTGTCTGTATCTACTCGGAACATAAAATACTAGTTATTTTGAAGATTCATATAGATTCAGAATATCATTCAGTTCCTCACTGCTGTGCTTTAATTTCAATGTCTAACAGCAGCAGTTTTCCCCTGAAGCATGCTGTTGTAATACTGAAACATGGAGAGAACAGAGCTTAGGAGGAAAGAAGTACTACTTTCAAACAGTTTCCACAGAAAGTCCTGCAGCTGAGTTTATGGCACCTGGTACGTGAATGGCTCTTTGATATCAGGACTACGTTCAGGTGCACCAAATTTCAAAGTGGTGTTTCTTCTCACAGGACACAAGGAGTTCTTTTTCACAGTGCATTGGGTAACCCGTGTTCTTTTGCAATGTCTAGGGTTTATCAAATAACACAGGGTCTTTTAAGTTTCATTTTTATTCCTTTATTCTGAATATTCTTAGCATTTCTTCAGATAGATCATGTTGTCACAGGTATCTTCTGTGCAGTTCAATATCTCCTTTTTTGGCATTACAACAAAGGTAGCTGATATCCTTCCACCTAGCACAACTGTGATTAAAAACTAGAGACATAATGTGAAGAAAAGTACTTGAAGGCATAGGATTCTCAGAAAAGAGGGGGGAAAAGTATATATTAAAAAAAAAATTATATCCAGAAAGACTGAGTTGGAGGTAATAGAGGAAAAGTCAGAAAACAGATATAGGTTCCAGCTGTTTTGGCAAATTAAAAAAGAAATGTTGAGTGACAAAATTAATGTTTCACCTCAAATAACATTGCTATGAAAAAAGGCAGCAAAATCCAGGAAAAATGCTGAAAAGGAGTAGTAGGTGGGAAAGAGAAAGGGGAGAGAATGCAGAAGGGTACTGTGACTAAATTTCCAGCTCATTGGGAATCGACCATATGGTGCACATTCATCCACCCTGCTGCAGTTCACAGCCACTTCGGGAGTCACTTTTAGCAGGATCAGTCTTTGGAAAGAGCTATTGGGAATTCCGGAATATCTTTGTGTGGGTTACGTAATACTGTCACATTGTCTTGCAGTTGCCAGGGAAATTATGACCATGGATAAGCAGAATTTGAAGGAAGCAGATAGAGATATTCAGCAAAGATGCAGGCAGATAACGCAAATAAATTAGAAAGAGGCTTTCAGGAGCAGTGGGTACAGCCAGCCTCATTCACAGTATTTTTCAAAAAATGTGTAGGATGGGGGGGATTTTTTTAGTGAACTTCTGCTGGAAGAAGGAAGTGATGGAATACTCCATTGTTTTGAAGAAACTAGGCTAGGAAATTACATTTGAGTTGGTGAACCTGTCCAGGTATCATTGCTTCATCACTGCTGAAGTGTATTGCATCAATAGGTGTTCAGTATTTAGGACATTCAAAGTAACAACAAAATCAGGAGTAGAGCAGCTAACAGCAAATTGCACCATACACAGAATTGGTTCAGATACTCAAAAGAGCAGAAACAGCTTCCAGAGGAATGTGTGATAAAGCTGTACATGGAGGAGATGCTTGTTGATGACTGTACAGAGTGTACATGGCAAGGTTGTGGTTGCAGGGACTCTGCTGGGTGTCTCGTAGAAGACACTAGAAATTGTCCCCACATTGGACAAAGACAGGTCCAGGCAGCTCCAGAAATGATCCACCACTGGCCAAAATTGAGCTAATCAGCTAGTGTGGTAACAGGAAAAAAAAAAAGGGAAATGACCTAAGCCAGAGCAGTTCATAAAGGATTGCACCTGTTGAAAAGTATCCACACTGGAGAAGTGCATGAAGGACGGTATCTTATGGGAGAGACCCCACACTGCAGCAGGGCAAGAGTGTAAAAAGCGAAGGGCGGCAGAGGTGAAGTGTGACCTCTATACTGCTTGATGGCGGGAGGCGAGGACATAGAAGACTTGGGACTGAAGTTGAGACTGGAAGGAGGATGTGTGGAAGGAATGCATTTTCCAGACCTTTTTCCGTTATTCACTATCCTACTCTGATTAGTTGACAATAAATTAATTTTCCTCAAGTCAAGACTGTTTTGCCCATGATGGTAGATGGTGAGAGATCTTGTACTTGTGTCTTTTAGCTGTATTTTCTTCCCCTGTCCTATTGGGGGGAGAGTAATAGAGCAGCTTTCTAGGAACCTAGCAGACAGATAAATTCAACCCATGTCATAGGGCGAATGTCCCCAGGGCTGATTTAAGGTTGTAAAGTGAATACTTGGTTTGTGTCTTTTTGATCTTGTTTACTCTCTGGTAAATACACAGCAGATGCATTAGAACAGAGATAAAATCTAATGATGAAACAGGAAAACCCACTATTCTATAATAAGTCATTTTGCAGAGAAAATTAAAGAGAAAACAACTTCTGCAAAATAGATGCTTATTGCATTATTTCATTCTCTACCTAAAAGAGTTTAAATAATTTGGCAAAGGCTACATGAGAAGGAAGAGAGTAGTGAGGCTAAGTTTATAAGTTTGTCTTGTAGGTATAGTGAGTCTCCTGATGGAGAAGAGATGTGACCCTCATGAATTATATTCTTAGAAGGTAGTGAAGACAATGCTGTACCACACTGCTATGTGTCTATTCAATCTACGAGGAATTGCTGGTAGATGAGGTAGATAAGTTTGGTTACAGATGGGTGACTGACCCAGAATATCATTATCACAGTTAGTACCAGTGATAGATGCTTCAGGTTAAAGCTGGAATGGCTATTGTCCTGACCCCAAGGGCAGGAGAGATGTCAGTAACCAGAGAGACAAGAAGCATATAGTGTTGTACTATGCGCATGCGGGCTTGCGGGTTGTGACGCGATAGGTCCTCTATTCTGCTATGTCAGTAAAAAAGGGGGCGTATGTGATAATAAATACCATCTGCTGTTCATCATATTGGTGTGCACCTCGGTGAGTGGTCAAGCTATGGTTTCCCAGAGGAAAACGAACACATCATGTAATGTTCACTGCAACATTTTGGTGACCCCGACATGATCCTCTGGGGGTGAGTGAGCTGTCCGCGGGTGGCGCGGGATCTCCCTGCAGGAGCAGTGTCCATAGAAGCCGCGGAGTGGGGAAAGCCTGGGGCTGGGAGGAGGTGGCCATTAATCTCAGCAAGCAGGAAAAGGGGGTGCACGGGAATCCTTCGGAGGGTAGTCCGAAGAAAAGCCGGGAAGGGTCGGCGGTATAGTCGACCGGAGGCGAAATGGATGCCGTCATAAAGGTGATTTCTTATGTGTGTAAGAACTATTGTGGTAAAAATGCTCCTTCTAAGAAGGAGGTGGCGGCAGTTTTATGGCTGCTTGAAAAGGAGGGGCTGCTAACATCGCCCCATGGGATTTACGATCCTGGGCGTTGGGACTCAATTACTGCCGCATTGTCCCAGCGGACCCTAGCTAGTAGGAAAGTGGCTGAATTTAAAACCTGGGGGTCGATTTTAAAGGCCCTGAAAGCAGCCCGCGAGGAAAAGCTGGTGGATGAGTGCACGCAAGAGCTGTTGGGGCTGACTGTTGGGAACAGTAAAAGTGGGGGGTGCGGAGGTTCAGTCTCCTCTGCAGGTTCAGACGGGGACAGGATGGCGCCGACGACACCGACTGTGCCCACTGCGGGAAAGGAGAAGGAATGTGAGACCCAGCAGTTGGCTCGGCCGAACACCGATAAGGCCAGTATAACCGCGATTGAGCTGTCTGCCCCTCCTCCTTATGCGGAGCAGGCCCTGTACCCTTC
>VZRI01010799.1:0-10036 GCA_013397515.1 Upupa epops | reverse complement strand
GCTGGTTCGGTTTTGGGGCTGGCTGGTACCAGTGTGATTGTGGGGGTTGACTGGTACCAGTGTGTGGAGGGGTGCTGACTGGCCCGGTTTTGGGTCTGGTTGGTGCTAAATGGAGCTGCAGATGCTGGATGGGGGCTACTGGCCCAGTTTGCGGTGGACTGGGGGGTGGCTGGGAGAGAGGAGGCTGGACAGCGGCGCAGCCCTGGCCCAGCTGGGGATGGGGAAACTGGTACCGGCAGGACTTGGTTCAGAGGGGCCAGGCCAGCCTGGGGGGGATTTGCCGTGATGAAGGGGTGGCCCTTAACAAGGGGACAGGTAGGTGCGGGTGAGGGAGCAGGTCTGGGGACCCTGTGGGTCAGGACCACAGTGGGTGCTGTGTGTGTGGAGGTGCCAGTGCTGTGCAGTGAGGACAGAGGAGGCGACCCATTAAATAGGATGAGTTGGCAGCATAGATCTCCAGATCCTGCAGGAGGTCACACTGAAGGGCAGCAGGATGAAATCCAGAGTGTTGGAATTCTTTTTGGGATGAAGGGGCTGTTGGAAATGGGGTGGGAAGACCTTTGGGATTGGGGAAGAAGCTGCCAGAGCAGCCCCCGGTGCTGAGTTCTCCCGAGTCACATCCTCACTCTTCCATTGTTGAAGGCCTTTCCACAGCAGCTCCCTATGGTGAGGCTCCTGCTCCTGTGACCCTGGTGGGGTGTACCCCTGGTCCAGGGGGACACAAGAGCACTGGCCGTGCCCCCATGGCAGGGTGCAGGGCCTCCAGTAACTCTGCTAACTGGCTTTTAGATGGCTGAGGCCAGTGCTTGGTGAGGACCTGACCACCCAAGTCCTGGTCCTGTCAAAGAGGCAGATCTGCACCCCAAGGCTGTTGCAGGGATCGGTGCAGCTGCAGCCAGAGGTCCCTGCTGTGCTGAACAGCCTGCTCCCCCCCGCAGGGGCTGCAGCCTCCTGTCTCCACACTGCCAGTACCCACAAAGCAGTTGCAGTGAAAGCCAACATTCTCCTGCTCTGGGGAATGTTCTCTTCTCTGCTCTGGACAGTGGAGGGATTAGAGCAGCAGTTGACCCTCATAGAGGGGCTGCTGTCAGGTGGCTGGAGGAGAGCAGGGGGCTGCAGGCTCTGGCTCTGTTTTTCAGAGCTGTGTATGTAGCCTGCAGGAAGGAGGAGAGGAATGCGTGCGGGAGCTGGGCTCTCAGCACCGCTCGGCCTCAGGGGAGTGTTTTTACCTTTTCATACCAGCTTCTCAAAGCTGAGGAAGGGAGAGCAAACTCCTAATGCTGCTGTGTCCTACAGGGCTGTAACATGCACTGTAAAAAGGATTGGGATGTGTGATTAGAGAGGAGTGGATCCAGCACCCTCAGAGGCTGAGTTTGCTGGAGGCTCAGGGGCTGGGGGGGTGTTCTATCACGTCGAATCCCTTCTGTTAGACCCAGGATGGAGAAGTCACAGTCAGACTCGGTGGCTGCCACGGCTGTTTCTAGCTGGGTGATGCTGTTGAAGGTGCCCAGAGCGACAGGCGACATTTGAGGCTGATAACATCAGCAGCCAGGGAGATGTTGGGGAGCGCTGCCGCATGGCTGAGGTCAAGGAACAAACTGCTTCAGGCCACTGTTTGCCCTGCCTGGCTAGTTCCTGTGAATAGCACCCGGTAATCACAGAGGAGTTGGCAGAAGGATGAAAGGACGAGGCAGGGAGTGTTGCCCTCCTCAGATAAGATGCTGAGTGTCCCCAGCTCGAACTCCTTGGAAGCTGAAAGGCAATGAAACCATTCAGGTAGTTCCAGTGCCACTTGAAGTGACTTCTGGCCCTGCTGTCCCCATAGTGTGGTCAGAGGCCTGTGAAGAAGATGACTGTGACTTTCCTGGTGTTGAGGCAGGGGAAATCATGGGGAGTCACTAAAGCAGCTCCTTCCCGGCACCTTCCTGGGGGTTTTAGGCTCCTTGAACTTTGCCGATGGTGTTTGCGTAAGACATTTGGCCACGGGGTGGGTGGGAGCGTGGCCAAGCTTTGGCTCCTCTGTGTGACCTGCTGCTGAAGAGCCTTTCACAGAGGAGCCTTAACTGGTGCTGGCACTCGGGGAGAAGTGCCAGTGCGCAGCGGAAGGGCTGGCCGAAGCCCATCAGTAGCCCTGAGCCCCCACTCAGCCCTGAGGGAGCATCTCAACAGGCACCTCAGGGTGCTGAGGAGGGGTTGGCACCCTCCTTGCTGGGCTGTGGTACGGGCACCTGGAGTGACCCTGGGCTGCACGGCCAGCCAGGGGACTCTCTGACAGCCTCACTGCCCTGTTGCCTGGGACTCGTTTAGGGTGAAAAAGTGAAACAGCAGGAGGTAAGAGATTAAGAGATTTAATCTGCTTTTCAGTAAAAGTCGAGGTGAGCAGAGCCGGAGCCTGTCCGCGGGAGTGGGGTGGCAGTTTGGGTTCTTCTCCCCAAGAGCTGGGCTTGCCTGGCTCTGCCAAGGCTCATTTTTATGCTGCAGTTCCTGGGAAATGGGGCCATCAGCAAAATCCCAGCGGATTTGGTTGAAGCGACGAGGTTCTTTGGTGGGGATTGGTTTAACGGCAGAGGGGAGTGATGCGGAGCGTTCCGCTTTCTCCAGTGCGAAGCAAACACGGCACTGGGGATGCTGGGAGAGCTCAAGGGCAGGTTGTGCTCTCCCAGCTCCCTCTGTGCCATCACCGCAATGGCTGGGCACCAGCTCTTCTCCCTCCCTGCAGACTGCAGGTGCCCTTGACAGCAGTTGCTCTGTGAATCCACTCTGCCCTGCTGAGCTGTGGGTGCTCTCCAGTGAGCAGAATGGGTGGTGGTTGAGGTTGTGGCAAAGCTGGATCGGGGTGGGGGGTGGCAAGTGCTGTCCTTGTTTGTCACTCCATCCGACCCCCCGCGTGTCCCAGGGCTCCTTCACACCTGGGTGCCAGCAGGCGGCTGGGCAGCTGCTGCGCAGACAGATTTGCTTACTCATGCAGTACCCCCAGAGAGGCTGAAAGCCTCCTCTTTGCTCTAGGGGAGATGGGTGCCTCCGTTCCCCCATCCCGAAGTGGCCGTGGAACTCGTTGCCGGTGTGTTTGGGCTGGTGCTGTGCCCCTGCAGATGCTGGTGCCGGTGGGGAATGCTAATGCTCAGCGCTGCGGCTCTGCAGGGGGAGAAAGCTGGAGCTTGGTGCTGCCAGCAGGAGAAGGTGAGGGGGATGGAGTCCCTCCAGGGAGCTGCTATTACCCAGACAGGGCTGGGTCACTTCTCTGGGGCATCTTTACTGCTGCTGCTGCCTTTTACTGGTAGCTGTGGAGCTGCTCCTGGTGCCTGAGCAGTGTCTGACCTTGCTGCAGTCTGCTACTGCCCTGCCCCACTCACAGCCCCATCCCCAGAGTTGTGATTTCTGCCCCTTCTCCGAAGTCCTGAGTCACTTCAGTCCCTGCAGCTCTGCCAGGCCTGAAGCTAATGAAGCACTGTCCCATTCTGTCTGTCAGGGGGGCAGGACTGGCCTTGTCTGTGCTCTCGGACCTCCTGGAGTCGCCCGTTTTTCCTCTCTATAATTTCAACCCATAGAGTAGCTGCCCATAAATCCTCCTCTGCCTTTGGCCACTTGTTCTGAGGCAGCGGCCACCATCTCCCCTCCTGGATGTTTAGCCAGACCAACTGGCTTTGCTTCCTGGCCCAAATCCTCCCTTCTCCTGACTTCTCACTGCAGCTTTTCCTCACCCTGGCAAGGTGCTGGGGCTGGGATGGTTAGAGCAGCTCATCCTGCTCTTGCTGGACCATTTGGGATGGGTCTGGCCTTCCTTGGGGTGCAGAAAAACCCCAGTGAGGGGCCATGTTGCTGTGGTTTAACAGCCAGGAGCTGAGATGGTCCAGCAGAGAGGGACATGGGGGGGTTTCAAGGGAGGAGATGCACTGGGAGCAGATGGGTCACCGGTGGTGCCAGTTCAATTCCAATTCTTGTTCTGAGTCTCCCTTGGGTCCTTCTCATCACTTTGGCTTTTTTTGGGCACAGAGGCTCCTTCTTGTGCCCCAGTGCTGCTGCAAGGCCAGGAGATCACAGAATCCCAGAAGGATTGAGGCTGGCAAAGCCCTCTGGGCTCATCCAGTCCAGCCCAGCACCTAATAGCACCCCAGTGGCCGCACTCAGGGCCACAGCCAGGCTGTCCTTCAACACCTCCAGACATGAGGACTCCCCCACTGCCCTGGGCAGTCCAGTCCAGGCTCTGAGCACCCTTTCTGTGAAAAGGAGGTTTTTCTGGGGGGTCTGAGGGCCACAGATCATCATCAAATTCATGTCCTGGGCTGTGTGACTTGTGCTGTTCCCTCTGCAGTCCCACGAGGTAGGATGGCCATTCACTCTGTGGGAAATAGATTGGGAGGTGGCAGAGGACTTGGATCCTCGCTCTCCACAGTCTTCGGGAGCATCTCTTGTTTGTTGATGGTTTGGGTGTGGGGACCACCCATCTGAGCAGTGCTGGGTCTCCTGCCAGGCCCAGTGTGCTTGGTGGGAGCCTCCTTCCCACATCTGGAGCGATGGCTGTGGGATGGCTGCTGGAGGCTGGAGCTCTGGGGTTTTTCTAGGCCTTTCTTAAAAGGTGAGATTATCTCCCACTAGGACCAACCTCCCCCTCTGTTCCTGCGCTGGAGCCTGTTCCTGTTTTCCCTGCTAGAGGCTGATGCTGGGTATTTTGCTCTGGAAACCAGCTCTTCCAGGCCAGATTGGATTTCATAGAATCATAGAATCCCAGATGAGTTGGGTTGGAGGGGAGCTCAGAGCTCCCCCAGTGCCAACCCGCTGCCATGGGCATTGACCTCTCACCAGACCAGGGTGCCCAGAGCCCCATCCAACCTGGCCTCGGACACTGCCAGGGATGGAGCAGACACAACCTCCTGGAGCAATCTGTTCCAGGGCCTCAGCTCCCTTGTAGGGAGGAGTTTCTGCTTCAGAGCTCAGCTCAGTCTCCCCTCATTCAGCTTTGAACCCAGCCCCCTTGTCCTAGCACCAGAGTCCCTTGGAAAAAGACCTTTTCCAGCCTTCCTGGAGCCCCTTCAGGCACTGGAAGCTGCTCTGAGGTCCCTCTGGATGAGCTCCAGGTGTCCCAGCAGCAGCGGGGTTTCTGACTCTGCTGCAAGTGCTGTCAATCTCTTTACTTTTGTGCCTGAGAGCCAAACATCAAGGGAATCTGTTGGAGCTACTGGAGCCTTCCTGACCCTGCCAGGGATGGAGCAGCCACAACCTCCCTGGGCAACTTGATGTGGGACTTGGCCTGTGACGTTCTGCCTGAGTTGTTCCTTTGAGGAGCTGGTGGGGTGGGTGGGAAGATGCAGGACTGAAGAGGTTTGCTGCATCTTATATCCTCAGGAGTTTCCTGCAGGTGAAGGCAGGTTTGCTGAGGGCTCAGTGTGTTTCCTGCTGAGCCCTTTGATCGAGACTGCTTATCTGGGGCCTCTGAGTCACCCTCACTCAGCAGATGGTGACGTTGGAGGCGATTGTCCCAGGGCCTGCTGTGGGTGCAGAGAACCTTGTGCCAGTGCTGCTGCAGAGCGTGACCCTGCTATTTCTTGGTGGGTTGGATCAGTTTGGGGCTGGGGGCTACTGCAGGAGGGTCAGGAGTCCCACTGAGACAGAGCATGGTGTTCCCTCTCCGCAGGTTATGCTGGAACCCCTTATCAAAGCTATGGAGACTTGGCCACCCTCAGCAGTGCCTGGAGCTGCTCTGCACCTTAACCCTCTAATCTTGGCCTGAATGTCACCCCAATCTCACAGTGGCCCAGGCTGGGCACTCAGAGCCCATCTCCCCCAACCTCCTGCCAGGAGCAGCAACACCTCTCAACCAGAGAGAGGTTGGCTGCTCAAGGCCTCATCCAACCTGGCCTTGAACACCTCCAGGGAGGGGGCAGCCACAGCCTCTGTGGGAAATCGATTGCAGAGTCCCTGCACCCTGGTGCTGAATAACTTCTTCCTCAGCTGTAGTCTGACCCTCCTCTCCTGCAGTTCCAAACCCTTTCTCCTTGTCCTGGCACTGGATCCCCTTGGGAAAAGTCCCTATGCAGCCTTCCTGGAGGTTCCCTTCAGGGACTGGAAACACAGAGTCTGTTGGGTTGGAAGAATGCTCAGGGCTTCCCCAGTGCCAACCCCCTGCCATGGGCAGAGACACCTCTCACCAGACCAGGGTACCCAGAACCCCATTCAGCGTGGTCTTAGACACTGCCAGGGATGGAGGAGCCACGACTTCCCTGGGCAACCTGTTCCAGGGCCTCAGCCCCCTCCCACAGAGGGGTTTCTGCCTCATCTCTCATCTCAATCTCCCCTCATTCAACCTGAAACCAGCCTCTTGTCCTGTCACTAGGAGCCATTCAACCCTCAGCAGGGGACGGGCACTGTGGGGTGGTTTGGCTGATGGTCCAAAGCAAAATCCATCACTTGGGGGGTGGTTTGGAGCATCCCATGGGCTCCCTGCCCCTGAGAAACCAGGGGACGGAAGCTGGAGCTATTCATGCCGCCTGGACCCTACCCCGCTTGCCCCCTCGCTATGGGTCTGCTTGGGCTGTGAATTTTAATTACACTTGGGGATCAATACGGTGGCCTTGGTAACGGCCTTATTGCTGCCGCAGGAGCTGTTTACTTCAGGTTGGTGACAGCCAAAGAACTGAGGTGGCCGAGGACATGATGTTCCAGCTTGTCAAACAGGCTGCATTGTGCTCAGGGTGAGGCTTCGCGGCCCCGGCGGTGGCTGCTGCTTCCCTTTGGCTGGAGCTCGATGCTGCCTGGCACAGGAGGAGCTGCCTTGGTTTGGGAGCCCTGCTTTTGGGTGGGGGTTGTTGGACCCCCAGAGGGTGGGGAAAGGCTCCTTCCAGCCTCCTCCCAGGAGGGAGGGAGAGAAGGTAACCTGGAAAGAAGGTTCCTCGGAGCTTTGCTTTGTGGAAGTTCAGGATTTGGTTTCCTCCTGAGGTTCAGCCCCTGACTGCTGGGTTTGCTGTCTCCTCCTTTGAACTCAAATGTTCTTGCACCAGAGGGAGAGACTCGTGGCCAGTCTGGGCAAGGTTTGTGGTGAGAACTGGCTGAGCTCTGTTGTCCTTGGAGCTGTCACCAACCCCTGCTCCAGAAATTTCCTGAGCAATCCAGGATGGCCCTTTCTTGCCCTCCCACCCCATTTAACAGAGCCCTGGTTGCAGGAAGGGGTTCGTTTTGCTCCAGCATGAGGAGACTGTCTGGGAGTGTGAAGTTTGTGATTCTTCTGAGCCCTGAGTACCCTAAGCTGAAGCCTGACGTTCTTCTTCTGCTCTGCCTCTAACCCCACACAGCAGAATGAATGGGAAATGGGCAGCTTTTGGTGCTGGGTGTGTGGAATCACCACTGTGAGGGGCTTGGGGCATTCGGGCAGGGCAGGGGATGTGGGGTGTTTCCAGTTTTGTGGGGTCTCAGCAGTGTTTCCTGACTGTGCTGATCCTGTTGGAGGGATGGCGTGGGGCTGGAGGGTCTTCAAGGTGTAGCTGGAGCCTGGGTGGGCTTCAGACCCCTGTGATGGAGCTGAATGACTCTCTTGACAGCACTTCTGTGGGTTCCTGTGGTCTCCTTGAGCTGTGGCTGTTGAGGAGTCTTTGAATTCATTTAAACATTGATCCTGATGACAGCTGATTCCCCATCGGTGGTGACACACAAACACAGTTCTGTGGGCTTCCAGCTCCATAAAACCCAGGCAGTCCATCCCTTAGTCCTTGCTTTGTCCCAGAAAGTGCTGCTGATGCTTTAACCCACAGTCCTGTCCCTGCCAGGTTCCCAGTGAAGGAACTCCATACTGGGACCAGTGCTGTTTAGTGCCTTCGTCAGGGGTGTGGATGCTGGGTAGGAGGGCACCCTCAGTCAGTCTGCAGGTGACACTAAGCTGAGGGCTGTGCTGAGAGGTCTGAGGAATGGGATCTATCCAGGGGGACCTGGCCAGGTTGGAGAAGTGGGTCTGGGTGAACTTTGTGAGGGTTAACAAGACTAAGGGCAGGGTCAGGGCAGCCCTGGGTACCAGCACAGGCTGGGCATGGAGGGATGGGTGAGTGGAGGGAGGGGAGCAGCCCTGTGAAGGACTTGGGGGCACTGGTGGGTGAAAAACTGGACAGGAGGTGTCAGCAGCTCACAGCTCAGAAGCCCTGCTGTGTCCTGCTCTGTGTGCAGCAGTGGGGCAGCAGGTTGAGAGGAGGATTGTGCCCCTCTGCTCTGACCCCCCTTGCAGGGCTGGGTCCAACTCTGGGCTCTTCAGCCCAGCAGAGACCTGGGGCTGTCAGAGTGGGGCCAGAGGAGGCTGCAGAGATGCTGCTCTGAGGACCTGCTGCTGTGGGACAGGCTGGGTGAGCTGAGGGGGATCAGCTGGAGAAGAGAAGCTCTGGGGAGACCTTAGTGCAGCCTTTCAGGGCTTCAAGGGGGGGGGGACTGTTGAGCAGGGGCTGCTTTGCCAGGACGAGGGGTGATGGTTAAACTGGGAGGGGGAGATTGATCGTGGAGAGAAGAAAGAGGTTGTTGGTGCTGAGGGTGGGGAGAGCCTGGCCCAGGTTGCCCAAAGAGGTGGGAGAAGCCCCATTGCTGGCACCATCCCTCATCGGGTTGGCTGGAGAGGCTCTGAGCACCCTGCTTTGGGCAGGGCTGTCCCTGCTCATGGCAGGGGTGGGACTGGAGGGCCTGTGAAGGTCCCTTCACCCCAAACCCCTCTGTGATTCCAGGATAAGGTCACTCCAGTTGAAACTAGTGACCCTGTTGCCCAAACACTGGATTCTCCGCAGGCCAGGTGGGCACCGCAGGTGAACGCACAGCTGAGAAGTCCAGCATGTTCCTCAGCCAAAAGCTGTCTGCGCTGCAGGAAGCACTGTCTGCCCCTGTGGGCTCTCACATCTGACCCTCCACGAGAGTTCACTGCCCTGCAGGTTCCCAGGAGCAGGAGCTCTGCTGTCACCACTACGAAGGAGCAGTCCCTCTGTGTCAAAGCCTTTGCCTCAGTCCCTGGGGTCCAAGGGCTGGCTCTTATCAGCCACGGGGAGCTTTCCCTCAGCTCCTGCACCTTTGAGCTCCAGGTGTTTGTGAGGCAGTGGTTCCTCCCAGTTACTCTTTAACAGCCAGGTGCTCCAAACCACGTTTGTTTTATTTAATCTTGGCCTCCTGTTTGTTTTTCCTTTCGCATTTACAGTGATTCCTGTGATCACCCAACCCTCCTGGTTGGAAACCTTCAGGAAGGACCCGGCTCGTTTCTTCTGCTGGGGTTCACATCAGAGTTACTAATTCTCCTTCTGAACTCACAGAAGCCCTCCTTTTCCTCCAGTGCTTTGCCCAGCCAGCCCTTCTCTGCCAGGGGAGGGTGCAGGCTGCTGTTGGCCCTTGGCTGCTCTGCCTTGCCAGCACCCCAGAGGTTTTTATTTCCTCGTTGGGAACTGGGGGAGGTTTCCAGGCAGAGGTCTGGCTCTGGTTTCTACTTGGAGAGCTGGCAGGGAGATCTCTGCCTCTCCAGGGAGGAAAGACCTGCCCTGAGAAGCTTCTGGGAGCCGGAGGTGTTGATCCAAGCGGTGCGGAGTCCACTGTTGATGGTGTTTCGATCCAGAGAGCACCTCTGGGCATCTCCTTCCTTCTGTGTTGTCCTGGTGCAGCACATGGAGGATTCTTGTAGAGGGCTGGGTTGGGACAGCCAACAGGAGAAAGCTCTCTGTGGAGCAAGAAGCAGGTTCTGTTCCTCCTTACAGCTTCTCTAGCTGGAGCTCTGCTGTTCCTGGCTCTTTCCAGGGCTCATAGGGCTCTGCCTGTGGGTGCGGGGATCAGGAGCTGCTGAGCCCCTCCAGTATCCCTGCAGTGCGATGGGGCTGAGGCCATGGGCTCTGCTAATGCAGCCCCCCCTGCCCTTGCCTGGCCCGGTGCTCTGGCTTGGGGTATCTTCTGCCTCTGAGCTGATTTCACTTGGTAATCTGTTTGTCCTGGGAGCCTGGCCACGGCCTCTTGTGAATTCCTGCCTGGTGTCAGCACTGGGGTGGGCAGCAGGGGCTGGGCAGGGATGGTCTCATTGTGCTGGGCACTGGGGAGGCCC
>VZRI01010798.1:199-24396 GCA_013397515.1 Upupa epops | reverse complement strand
TGGGAGCGGGGCCGCCCGCAGCAGGCCCGCCCGACGGCGGCGACAGGACAGGGCGGGCCCGGAAGGGGCTGGACGGGGCGGGCCCGGGCGAGCTAGTGGAGCAGAACCAGCGGGATGGGGGGGCCGGTGGTAGCCGGGTGCTGGGAGTCCCGGAGGGATTGAATTGGAGAGGAGGAGACTGAGACCTTCTCGCTCTCCCCAGCTCCCTGAGGTTGGAGCCAGCTGGGTGCCGGTCTGCTCCTTCTGAGCCAGGACGAGGGGAACCGGAACCGGCCTGGAGTTGCCCCAGGGGAGGTTGAGTTGGCCCTGAGGAGCAGCTCCTGCCCCACAGGGGTTGCCCAGGCCTGGCCCAGGCTGCCAGGGGCCGTTGCAAAGCCCTGGAGATGTGGGGTGACAGACAGGGGTTAGCGGGGCCCTGACGGTGCCGGCGGGGATTCGAGTTGCTCCGGGGGCTTTTGCAGCCCCAAAGCGATTCCCCCCCTCCTTCCACAGAGCCCCTCACACACCCAGGGCTCTGGAGGCCGGGGGAACAGAGCAAACCCGGCCCGAGCCCGTGGCCAGCACTGGGCGGGCAGAAGGGCCCCGAGGAGGTGCCGCGGCCTATGAAGCCTGCAAAGCAGACAGCAGCTGTGGGGGGGGGTGTCCCCCTCTTTGGGGGCACCAGAACGATGGTGACAGGATACACGGGGCAGGGGACGGAGCTCTTTGGGAAAGCAAAGCCCAGGGACGAGGGAAGTCTGACTGGTTCCTCCGTGGTCTGGTGGCGACCAGTTCCCACAGTGGTCCAGCCGCTGCAGCTGGCCGCAGGGAGAGCTGAGCTGCGGGAGCTGGGAAGGAACAAAACTGCTGCCGGTGGGTTTCTCCCTCAGTATGGAAATGGCTGGAGGTGCCACACAGAAGCAAGAGATAGAGTCGAAGAGCAACAGCCGAAGCCTCCGTGAACCCCTTGAGAAGATGCACAGGGATGTCGGGGTTTGCACCAGTGAACAGAACCCCAGGAGCAACCCCAGGAGATTCCCCAGGAGCAGAGTCAGTCCAGCCATCCCCGTCCCCCTGCGCTTGGTGCTCAAGGTACAAAGAACCCAGATTTTATTGTCAAAAGCTTCTCTACAATCACTCGGCGTCACACAATGGAAATGTGGTGGCTGCAGCATGGAGGACCCCCCCTCACACACGGCTTTGCTCCCTCCCCCACGCCCCAGAACTGTGTCTGTTTCACAGGGCAAGACAGGACATCACACAGACCCAGCAGAGCAGACAGGACCCAGCAGCAGCAGGGCAGGGATGGTGGAGAAATCCCACTCCTTCTGCAGGAACAAACCCCTTTCCTTCCTCATTGTGGCACCACAAATGAGTTCTTGGCACAAAACCAGGCCAGACCCCAGCATCTGGCTGGTGTTTGAGGAAAATCAGGAGCCCTGGGAGAGGCACCAGCAGTGGCACTTTTCACTGAGCTCTCATAGTTCCAGCTCTGTATGACGAGGAGTAGGAACCTCACCAGCCCACAGATGCCTGCCTCCACCTTCTCGTTCCCTTTGCCCGTTCCAGGGTCTGAACATGATCGTTCCAAAACATCCTCTGGTCACCTTTTGTGCACAAAGTGACTCTCAGGCTGAGCTCACGGGAAGTCATCACCCCCAGCGGCCGTTGCACTCATCACCCCACAGCTACTCTGTTTCCTCCCGGAGTTGCTCCGTGGTTTCTCCCCAGGAGTTCCTCCTCTCCTCACACCCGTGAGCTCCTGGTCCATCACAGGGTTGGAAGCAGTAGGGGGCTGAACTGCTCCTGAATGGGGGAGAAACCATCCACACCTCCAAACCCAGTTTAGCCACTGGAGAGACGCCAACAACTGATCCTGGTAGGACTGTGGTGACCAGCGGGTAGTGGGACATGAGGATTTGGGTTCTGGATGGTCCCACCTGCATGTACACACTCACACCACTATGGCACTTGTGCTTCACGAGAGCGCTTACCAGACCGCACTGGTTTTGGTAAGAAAGACCCAGAGTTTAGGGGTGTCTGACCTGTCCCCCAGCCCTCTCACACCTGAGGCTTTCCTTTCCTAGGAACAATTTCCTGGTGTCTCCCTTCCTGGAGAGTGACAGTGTCCCTGGGCTGCGGTAGCTCTGCCCACCTACGACAGGTTCCACCGTGGTGGTGGGATGACTGGGGCGGCTCTGCTGGCCCTGTGGGCCAACCCCCAATTCCTCTCATCATCCAGTCAGTGGAGCCCTGAATTGAGAACACTGGAGACCCCCAGAGCCCTGCAGCCTCCCTCTCACTGAAGGGCAGGAGGTCACATTTCACAAGGAAAAGGGCTCTGCGGTTCCCCCTGAAGTTGCTCCTCAGGCAGGGAGCTCCAGCCCTGCCCCTCTCTGATGGTTCTGAGTGTGGGTTCTCCAGGCCAGAGGAGGGGCTGTGGCACCCCCTGAGTGCCAGAGCTTTAAACAGAGGGGTGGGGGAGCAGGGTGTCCTGCTGGCTCTGGGCTGAAGAAGCAGTGATGTTCCACCAGGAAGGGAACTTGGCCGGCTGCCTCCATCCCACAGCGAGTCCCAAGAGAGCAGGATGAGAACCAGGAGGGTCTGGAGAGCCCAAAAAGAGCGAAGCTGTGGCAGCTGTTTTTAGGACGAGACATGGTGTATTGCCATGAGCTACCGACTACCCTTCGCTACCAACAGTGACCTGGGGTGGTCAACGACCGTGTCCCTGCTTCCATGTGGCTCTGGGGTCAGTCCCGTGCTGTGACCCTGTTGCCAGGGCCAAGGGGTGCGTCTCCCTGTGCTTTTTAAGGCTGACAGTGCTTCAAAACCAGTGACATCCGACAGCACCAGAGCCTGTCACCCCTGGGGGAACTGGGCAGGAGGAGGCAGGTCACCGTTGCCCTCAATGGAAGAGGGATCCAGGGACCCTGCTGACAAAACAAAGAGGATCCTGCTGCACTATAGCTGTGGAGCTTCTCAGGTCCACGAGGGCAGTTCCTTTCAGTGCTGGTCCCTCGGGACACTTGGAGAGGCCTCTGCTGCCCCACACATGGCCAGTGTCTGCCATGTCCAAGGCAGGGACCAGCAAAGCAGTGGGAGGCTCTTGATGGTTTCTCAGGATGCCTCAGCCAACCCCACTGGCATGAGGATGTTGGAAGGGAAAACTCCCTTCCTCTCGGTAACGCCCTGGTCACACCCACGGGATGATGATCCATCAGTCCCTCTTCTGCTGTGGGACAAGGCAGGAGGAAGCCTGAGAGGAAACATCCTGGATGTTCCTGGTTCTTCCAGAGGGGCTCTTTGTCAAGGAACAAAGCTTCTCCCGGGTTGTTCCTTCTTCATGTGGAATTCCCTGCTGGAAGGACTCTGATTGGGATTTAAAGGTTCCACACAGACTGGTTGTGCAATCCCAGAGCTGTTACAGGACACAGTGGGAGCTGTAGCTCCTCCTCTACCTCCACAGTCCACAGTGACCCCTCCTGACTTTCCCGAGGGTGTCAGCTAGTTCCTGGGATCAGCCGAGGAGTGTCCACACATCCTGCTGGAGCCAGGTGAAACCCACTGACGAATGAACCTGGAATCTTCGGCAATGCTGACGCTCATATCTTGGTCTGGAGTGGCTGGAGACCCCCGGGAGGTCTGTGGGGCTCATTCTGAAGCTGGTGGTGGTGCCTGGCAGGGGGTGGCACATTGTGGCCGGGTGAGAAGCAGGTCCATGTGTGACAGTGAGCTGAGGAACACCGAAAAGTCCCCTGGGCTGGTGGTGTCGCTGCCAGCGGGGAGAAGGGAGCAGGACTTATGTGTTGCGAACCCCCAGTGACTGCTCCAGCTCCTGCCGGCGCTGCTGGATCTGCAGGAGAAGGAGACACCAGGCAGCTGAGCGGCTCAGGGGAGGGGGATTCACTGCAAGGTGGCATCACGGGGGGATCGCATCGTACCTTGCAGTAGAAGTATCTGCTCACAGCCTCCTGTGACCACGGCTCGTGGTAAAACTCAGCCCTGCGCTCCTCCTCAGGGTTCCCCACCACGTCAGTCATAACCTGCCACAGAGAGAAAAACTGCACCAGAGCTCTCGGAGCACGGGGAGAAATGTTTGCTGTTACCTAAGCCTGAACGTCTGCATCCCTACAGGGGACACGTGCTCAGGGCCTTCTCTAAGCCCAGGCTGAAAGGAGAAGCATAGAACCATAGACTCACCAGGGCTGGAAGGGACCTTCAAGAGCATCCAGTGAAACCACCACCCCAACCCCACCCTGCTCACTAAACCAGGCTCCCCAGCCCCGCATCTACATGGTTCTGAACCCCTCCAGGGCTGGTGACTCCCCCGCTCCCTGGGCAGTTAGTTCCTGAGATGGAGCAGCTCATGTCCTTCCCACCAAACAGGTGGGAGACGCAGGGATGGGACCCGAGCGGCATGAGCTAGATGTCAGGTGTTTAGGGTCACTTGGTTGGTTTTCGGTTGGAAGGGATGATCTTTAAGGTCTTTCCCAGCCTCATCAGTACTGTGAGACTGTGAGACCGTGACCTGCTGGAGGGGGACCTGGTGAGCGGTTGGAGGAACACTGTGATGGGCTTCTACAGGTGTGCTGCCTCCGTCTGCAGTGGAAATCCCTCTGCCCAGAGCCATCCAACCCCTGAACTTCAAGGGGAATGGAGTCCCACCATCACAGAAGGTCAGGTTTGAGAGCATCAGAAGAACCTGAACACGCACAAGTCCAGGGGACATGGCAAAAGGCATGAAGGTCCCAAGGAGACTGTAAGCGAGATGGCTCAAATGATTGTAAGCCAAGAGAAGGTTATTTGTGAGCAGGGTGACAGGGGAGGCTGCGACTGCTGGGAGAGAGCAGAACTCTGCAGCAGACAGCCCCAGAGCTCTGCCAGTCTATCTGCAAACCATGCTTAAGCACTGAGACCACGGTGAGCTGCTCTCTCTCTGTGACATACTGGCCACTGCTTTGGCTAAGAGCCTGAGAACAAAGTCCCCCAAACTGCTGGGGCAGGGAGGGGTGGGGGGGAAACCATCCCTGGCATCAGGGATGAAAGGAAGGATTCGAATGGCACCGGGTGACCGTCAGCATCCTCCAGCCTGCAGCCAGGACGAGAGACTGACACAAGGACTGAAAACTCTGCGAAGCTGAGGAAGCGAGGTCGGACTGATCACCTACTACCACCATGCTCTCTGCCGCCCATGAAGCTGAAAGTGACTGAGAAGATGGCAAGAGAAACCGAGGGATTTATCCAGAGATCTGAGAGCCGAGGAGGGAGGCCATGGGGCGGTGAAGCCTGCAGTCCTGAGTGGTGATCTGACCTCTGAACTATCTTCTCTCCCCTTCCCCTTTTTCTCTCCTCTGCTCTCTGTGTTGAGCATCTAGTGCCTTCAGTGACTCCTGTGCCGTCTGAATTCAGAATCTCATCATTTGAGTTCACTCTGACTTTGGTGTGCGCCTGTGGAGTCAGTTTCCTTACTCTGACCCCAAGTGAATCCATGAACCCGAGTCACTCCCTTCTCCAAACAACCGGGACATGACCGGGATGGGCTGATGGGGCCACTAAAGCCACTCCCCATGTCTGAGGGGTCCTGGCAGTCCCCACTGGGGGTGGGACATGGCCTAAGTGATCCTCCCTGTGTCCTGTCTGCTCTGAGACTGCCCAATTCCACACATGGCCCGTCCATCCCATGAGGTTTAGCTGCACAATCCCATTCATCTGGGGCCGCAGTTCAGCCCCCTTCAAGCCTTGGCTAACCTTAAGATCCCGGCTCTGGGAACGGAGAAGGTCTTGGATGTATCCTTTGGGATCTTTGGAGAAACTCAGCATGAAGTCACGTTGTATTTTTAACTGGTTTATAGACTCGATTGTCTCATGGATCTGAAAAGAAATCCCCAAGCAGAGGTTAGTTCCTTCCCCCAGCCCCAGAGACCCCAGCTCAGCCCCACTGGTGCCTTCTCATCCCATAGCAGAGCCACAATTTTACACCTGTGCAGGTTTCTTCAGAGAGAAGGAGGGATCACCCAGTCTGGTCTCACTTGTTCCTCCCCAGTCTAGCGATGCGCAGGAGTCTCCACCTGCCTCCATCCACTCCTGAGTGGCATCAGTGAGGACCACGGCACTCAGTGGGGCCCAACAGTGTCCTGAGCATCATCATCCGTCCTCCTGGAGTCTGGGAAGGTGCTGTCTGATTCTGTCTCTGGTTAACCATTACCACCACCCTGCTGGGGTCCCTAGCGCTGGCCTCAGATGGTGGGGTTGAGGGAACTCAAGGAACTGATGTGGTTTGTGGCATTTTCCTTGTTTTAAACAAGTAAATAGCTGCAGAGAGGGGACTGCGTGAAGGAGGAACCAGGAGCACAGGAGGTTCATAGAGAACCAGCCCCACCTTTAGGTCATTAATGAGCGTTAACCAGCAGGGAACTGGGGAGACTCCAAAGACAAGCAAGGTCCTACAATCGTTCCAGTTAACAAACCGCCCAGTCTGAGGTTCTAAACTTGTCTAGTTCCCCTTCTACCTCTGCTTCACCAAACTAGATGCTCTGGGGGAAACAATCCTGACCTGCTCCAGCTGAGCCACCGAGGCCACTGGCATGGGATACCGGCACATGCTCCAAACCCCACAGAATCAGGGGTTGGGTTGGGTTGGGTTGGAAGGGAGCTCAGAGCTCACCCAGTCCCAACCCCCTGCCACGGGCAGTGACACCTCTCACCAGACCAGGCTGCCCAGAGCCCCATCCATCCTGGCCTTGAACACTTCAGGGATGGAGCAGCCATAACCTCACTGGGCAACCTGTTCCAGTGCCTCAGCACCCTCACAGGGAGGAATTTCTGCCTCAGATCTCATCCCAATCTTCCCTCTTGGAGCTTGAACCCATCCTCCTTGTCCCAGTACTAGAGCCCCTCGCAAAATGTCCCTCTCCATCTTTCCTGGGTCTTTCTTCAGAGGCACAGACCAGAAGATGCTGCAGCAGCTCTGCGAGTCCACAGGACAGACACCCCTTGAAATCACACCCCACTACCAGGACCCCATCTCCCAATGCCCCCCGTCTTTGACGGGTGCCCCCAAACCCATAGGGAGGTTCCCCACGAGACACAAACCAGGACATACACAGCTCCTGGACCAGTACCTTGTTGTCCAGCGCTGTGATCTCCTGCTGGTTTGCTGTCGAAAGGAGGAAACTGCTCATCTGTCCCTTCAACGGGTCTTCAACTTCCACATCGATGTCGTAACAAGCCGTCTTCTTCTGGTCATTGGGGTCAACACTGCACAGAGCAGAACAGAGGGCTGTGAGAGGTGCCACAGTGAGGTCCAGTCAGCCCAGAATACACTGCGGGATGAGGTCTGTGCAGACAGCACAGGAGGCATTTTCAGAGTGTCTCCTGCTCTGTTTGTTGCCTATCAGAGACTTGGAGCTGCAGCTTTTGTCTGCACCATCAGCTTTAATAGCTACTGACCTAAGAATCATGGAATTGTTTGGGGTGGAAAAGCCCTCTGAGCTCCTCATGTCCAAGTCAACATGGCTGGGTCCCCACTCACCCCTGTCCATCACCCCACATCTCTACAGCTTTGCAACCCTCCAGGGACAGGGACTCCCCCAGTCCCCTGGGCAGCCTGGGTCAGGCCTGGACAGCCCTTGTGGGGCAGAAATTGTTCCTCAGGGCCAACTTCAACCTCCCGTGGGGCAACTCAAGGCCAGTTCCCCTTGTCCCGGGGAGGGAGAAGAGACCGACCCCCAGCTGGCTCCAACCTCAGGGAGCTGTGGAGAGCAAGGTCCTCCCTGAGTCTCCTTTTCTCCAGTTCCACCCCCTCCAGTTCCCCGAGTTGCTCTCAGAGCACTGGTGCTCCAGCCCCTGTGGGTGAGGTGAGTGTCCTGCCCGCAGCTTCACCTGATGATGTGGTTTATCACAATGGGGTCTGGTGGCAGCAGCAGGTTCGTCAGTCTCTGGGGGATCTCCGAAAACTTTAGCCGTGGGCAGTCAAAGATCTGTAACACAAGGAGAGGGTTAGCAGCAGGTTAGCAGCAGGTTACCAGCAGGTCACCCAGCTCCAAAGCTGTGATTAAACAAGAAGCCAGAGGTCCGGAGGTACAGGGTGAGGCGATTCCAAGAGCTGGACTCGGGTTGGCCTTGGCAGAGGCAGCTAATGGTCGGTCTTTATTATCTTCAGAGTCTTCCCCCACCTAGATCACTGAGCGGTTCTATCGTTCCACTCCTGAAGGGCACAGCAAACCTAACAGGCATCAGCAGTGGCAGAGGAGCCACTGCTTCTCATTTCACCAAGGGTTTGCAGCCCATTATAAAAAAAACAACTGCTTTTAACCACAATAAACCTGAAAACCACTCTCCTTCTTCTCCCAGGACAAGTTTCCTGCAGTATTTGGTGCTAAAAGATAAACACAAGTGTAATTTCAGATGTTAGAACTGTGTCTTAGGGTAACATTGAGGAAGAATCCCAACGTACCTCACAATTACTTTGCTGCAGTTGGTATTTTCCAATACAGAGAAGTTCAGTGCTGCCTTTACCTCAAGCACTGGCCAGTAACAGTAATTAATTACTTAATTAATTACAGTAAAATAACTTTAAAAATGCAATTTTCATCTTTTTAAAAGAAGAAATAAAAACCTAGGGCACAACTTCCATCTTTCAACAATGATGAAAGTGTGTTTGCTGTCTGAGCAGGAGCGCTTCTCCTACCCCAGCTCCAGCAATCGAGGAGTGAGCCCAGCCTGAAACTGCGTACAGACACTGGTACCAGGCACAGCATCAGCGTCATGAAATAATCATGGTCACATTTACAGAGAAGGAGGAGAAGGTTCGGGTGGTTAATTCTACAGGTCCTTGCGGGGCACAGACAGAGGTATTGTGGTACTTGTGAACATCACGGAGATCACGGAGGGCATTTGGTGACCTGAAGCAGATTTAGGACAAAATAGCTTCTAATTCCTTCATAAACAGGGAGAGAGAATGGCAGGAGACAGCTATGCACCAGCCTGGGCACTCTGGATTCCTACAAGTGTCCAAGGCCGGGCTGGACGGGGCTCTGGGCAACCTGTTCTGGTGAGAGGTGTCACTGCCCATGGCAGAGGGTTGGCAGCAGGAGAGCTCTGAGCCTCCTTCCAGCCCAAACCAGTCTGGAGTTGTGTGAACCAGCAGACTACTCCATGTTTCTTGGTACAGTGAGACAGAACATGGTGAGACAACCAAGGAATGCTGCTTCTGGAAAGGTCCTGCTTTCCGGGGGGTGCTGGACCCCCATCAGGTGCTTTGTTGCAGCACGGCCCCTGGGCATTTGTTTGGGGGTGAATGTCACTAACCAGCTGCTTAACCAATGGGTGACCCTGGGGCTGGGGGACTGAGCTCAGCAGTGACCTGGCAGGGCTACGTCAGTGGTTGGACCTGATACACTTCAAGGTCTCTTCCCACCACTGAGGTCCTGCGGCTCTACTGCACACAGGGGGGTACCTGCTGGAAGTACTTGTCGCAGTTGATGTACTCCTTGTCGTGGGAGTCCTGCAGCTTGTTGGTTTTGATGTACTGCCAGAGCGCCTGGATGATGGCCGAGCGTGTCTGCGTGTGGATCCCCAGTAGACGGGCCAGGCGTGGGTCCAGCTTGAACTGAGGAGGCTGTAGGAGGAGGAGAAGGAGGTGGGATGGGGAGAAGAGCAGACACCGAGGTGTGACGCGGACGTGATTCCTTGGGAGAAGCCCTGTTCAGTCTGGGGATCGCAGAAACCCAGTGTGCCCTGTGGAGTTCATGGTGGTGTATTGAGTTTGAGAAGCAAAAGGGACCTTTGGGATGGACAGACCCCCCTGTCAGACCCCTGCAGCACCTGCTTCAGGTAAAACAACCTGTGTGTGTGGAGATCTGGAGCTAGGGGACAGGATTTAGCAGTGGGTTGGGACAGCTGAGTTCATCGCTGGACTCAATGAGCTTAAAGGTCTTTTCAAACCTGAAGGATTCTGTGATTCTGTGAAGACAGGTGACTCTTCCACTGCTGCTGGTAATTCCTCAGCTGCCTGCTATCAGCCTTGGACCTCTGTTTTTCACATGGGTTCCCACCACTGCACTGCACCCAACCACAACCAGCCAATGGACCTTAGAGTAACAGAATCATTTAGACTGGAAAAGCTCTTCGAGTTCCTTGAGTCCAGCCATGAACCCAGCTGTCCCAACCCAGCCCTAAACCCTATTCCTAAGCTCCAGACCTCCACCACTGTGAAAGCCATGCAGGGACACTGACTAAACCCCCTCCCTGGGCAGCCTGTTCCAAGACCTGATGGTCCTTTCCACGGAGCAGTTTTTCCTGGTGGCCATCCCAACCTTCCTGGTGCCAACAGCAACAGTTAGCTGGACCTTAACAGAAATCTTCTTGATGTGTCCCTTCAAACGTTCAGTCTCCTCCCAGTGTGGCTCTCATGCTCGTAGCCCCCTGCCTGTGCTTTCCAAGCCAACAGGGGCACTGACCTGGTAGTCCAGCATGAGGAGCAGGGTGCACCGCACGCTAACGTCACCAGGACGCTTCACCTGGAAACCATCTGTCTCCTGCGTCGTAGGGGTCCGGTGCCACTGCCAAGGGCAAAGACAGCACAGACTGTTGGTCTTTCCTGCATCTCCACAACAAACCAGCCTTACAGAATCCCAGACTGCTTTGGGCTGAGATGGAGCTCAGAGCTCACCCAGTCCCAGCTCCCTGCCATGGGCAGCAACACCTCTCACCAGACCAGGCTGCCCAGAGCCCCAGACAAGCAGCTCCTGGACACTTCAGGGATGGAGCAGCCACAACCTCCCTGAGCGACCTGTCCCAGTGCCTCAGCGCCCCCACAGGGAGGAACTTCTGCCTCGGATCTCATCTCAGTCTGCCCTCTTTGAACTTGCACACAACCCCTTTGTCCTAGTGCAACAGTCCCCCAGAAGAAAATGATTTCCAGCTTTCCTGAAGCCCCTTCAGGGACTAAAAGCTGCTGGAAGGTCCCTTCTCTTCTCTTCTCCAGGACCATGTTCTCCTGAAGATCTTGCAATTACGAAACCCCCAAACACAACAAAGACCCCCAAATCATTCCTTGCCCTGCCCTACAGCCCAGTTTTGGTGCAGAACCCTCCTTGCCCCCCATTCCATTTGCTCTGCTCAAAGCTGTTCCAGACCCTACAGACCTGCTGGCAAAGGATTCCTCAGAAAGAAATTACGAGTCACAGAATTCCAAAGAAAGAGAAGGAATTCTGGAATCCCCAGGGCTCTCAGAAAGAAATAAATGACAGAATTCCAAAGAGTCTGAGACATCGCGGATGTGGTGCTGCACAACAGAGGTCCCCACAGCAGCCGAGGGCCCCACAGGGCTGTTGGTCTGAGCTGGGCTGGGTGGAGATGAAAGGGAACTTGTCCTTACCTCCACGAGGTGGTTGTCCGGCCCATAGAGGTCCTTGTCCAGTTCAATGACCAGACTCTTAAAAAACGAGGAAAACTTGCGTTTCTGTTTGCTGAGCTGCAGGATCGGGAGAAACAGAGGAATTCCTAAGGGCATTTCCTTCTCCTTCCAACCCCCTCCTTCTCTTCCTTCCACCCCACCGCAGCCCACAATCCTGAGGCCACCCCACACCCCGTGTTTTCATAGTTTTGGGGTTTTTTTCGACTCAGCTGGATGACTTTGTCTGCTTTCTCAGACGACCAAGAGTGCCAGAGATTTCCCACTCACTAAACGGGGGGATTCCAGCTCTGACATCTGCCGTGTGTTCCGCTCTGTACTGTGTGTGCTGTATTTTACATTCTCTGTTCCATTTTTGCTGTTACACATCAGAAATAAACAGAAATACACGTTACCTTCCCTGCTTTGCCTTTCCTTTCAATTCTCAGCATTATCTCATTGAACGACCCCTGTCTGCCACGTGGCTCGTACTGCCCAAAGCAAAACCCGGGAGGTCTATCATCACAGAACATGATTGCCACAGAGCACAGGCCGCCGGATTTCAATCTATTCCTTCCTATTCCATGGAGATAACACTTTACAGCTACCTTCTCCTTCTGTTCAAGGTTTGCCAGCAGCTGAGACGCTCTTTTGTCCCACTGATCAATTCCTTCCTTTCTTAAAATGTTTCTAATGATTTCTAAAAAACCCACTAACGTTTCCAAAATTTCTAAATTAAAATGTCTGACTTCAGTTTGCAGATGTTCTGTCACCCCTCGATCCTCTGACTGACGCAGCTACCCGCAGACAGACGGACAGACAGACGTGCCTCCAACGCCTCCACACACACATTGCCCCCTCCTTATCCCACCAAGCACTTTGCTGGGGAAGGGCACTCCAAGGTGACCCCTGCATCAGGCAAATGCAGCCTTCCCCAAGGGTGAACTCCCCACCCCAACCCCTCCAGCTACTCCCTGGCCTGGTGAAGCACCGGCAGCTCTTACATCATCCAGGAGCTTCCCCTCGACACGAAGCTCCCAGGACGCGATGCTGCCGTCTGAGTCATCCGCATCCGACTTGGCGGGGTTGAAGGTGTTGGAGATGTACAGCCGCAGCTTCCGCTTTTGCTGCTCCAGAGAGGAGAAAGAAAAGGGAAAGCAGTGAGCTGAGGAAGCCATGGGAGAGGTGACGGCTAAATCTCAGGGGAGAACTGTCACAGAATGGTAAAACAGTTCAGGGTGGAAAAGCCCGTCGAGTTCCTGAGTCCAACCACGAACCCAGCTGTCCCAACCCACCGCTGAGCCCTGTCCCTGCGATCCAGATCTCCACGACTTTGAACACGTCCAGGGATGGCGATTCAACCCGCTCCCCAGACAGCCTGTTCCCAAGCCTGATGACCACAAACCAGGTTTCCAAGCCCCACCTCTACTCGCTTTTTAACCCCTTCAGGGACAGCGACTCCCCTCCTCCCTGCACAGCCTGTCCCAACCTCTGAGCGCTCTGTCAGGGAGGAGATTTCTCCTGATGTCCAACCTAAACCTCCCCTGGTGCAGCTTGAGGCCATTTCCTCTGGTCTTACCACTGGTGACTTGGGAGAAGAGAAAGTCATCATCAAACTCCTGTCTACATTCCCAGCTGACCAGTTACCTCAGGGTTAGGCACTGGAGATAAACCAGCACTTGCTAGGGCATTGTTCATCTGTATCTGAACCACCTCCCCATGATGAGCAGAACCTTGCCCTGAGCCCCGCTATTCTCTCACCCACGATGGGACCACAAGTGGCCCGCTGCCCTACACCAGGGATGTCTATACTTGGCTACCCCAGCTCCGCTCCCGACTCCCCCAGCCCAGCTGCCCGGATCTGCATGGCATTCCTCTGCCGTGACATCGACCCGCTGGAGCTGAGACCGTCCGGCGCCACTTCCTGGCAGCCCCCAGCGCTTCTCTGCAGCCCTGTGCCAACTGCAGCCCCAAATGGGCTTCTGTGTTAACACTGGTGTGTGGAGGTGGGGTGGCTGTTCAGTGGGAGGAGGATTCTGTACATCCCCCGGCAGATGGGGTAGTAGGGCTGATGGAGGGGAACACGTGGGTCCCTGGCAAAGACACGGCAGGATTTCAGTGGGTACTGACAGCTGGCAGCTGGGAAGGGACCTTCCACACCCTCCCAAGCCTAGTAGCTCCTCATGTGTCACCCCACAGCTGCCACCTGTTCCAGCAGCACTGATAAACTCACAGGCTCCAAGCAGATGCTACACTGCCCTCAACCCAAAGAGTTTCAAGCTTTCCCCCATAAAGCTTCTCCAGAAGTCTTCAAGCAGACAAAACCATCCTGAGCAACACCAGAGCACAGACCCACAGCTCCCAGCGACTGCCCTGACCTACAGTCCCGTGGTGTGAGCCATCAGACTGCAGCGAGAAGCCATCGCACCCTGCAGCCCTCGATATGCACGCCAGTCCCACAGACCTCAGCCTCATGGTTTCCCCAGGGCCTTCATCCCTGTTTGGGCAAGTAATTCAGAATTAGGGCAGCTCTGGCAAGAGATGGAAACCTGAAGCCTCTCCTAGTGGTGTCACCAAAGCTCCAGCTACAATAAGGCTGAGCGAAGTCAGGCTGACCCTCATTCATCTCTGTTCTGACAGGGCTTGGTTCTTCCCAGCTACCTGGTGAGTCCGGGTGTGAATCCGAAACCCTCTGGAGCTGAAGAAGCCCGTAACTGGTGCTTGAAGTGTTTGCTGAGCCCTGGATGGAAGGAGTTTCCTGTCTGTGGTGTCTGCAGTGTTTGTCGCCACACTAGTCCCCATTAGAGGCCCTGAACATCTCCACCGTAGAGCTGGAACCTCACGTGGGGGTTAAAGCTCCCCAGCTGGCCTCAGAACAGTCATTTTTCCCATGTTTTTTCCTTCTGTCTCATAACTATCAGCTGGAAACACGTCAGAGGGAGAACGCTTCAGACACAGTGACCAGCGGAGCGGAATCTTCGTCTCAGTTGGGCTGGTGCCCATGACCGTGGTGCAGCTTTACCCCCCAGCAACCAGAGCCTAGAGAACAGTGTGCGGCAGGATTTCCCATGGCGGTGGGGGTCAGTTCGGCCACAAGAACTTGAGTTTAACCCCCGGCGAGAAATTCTCCATCACGAGAGCAGAGAAACTGCAGAACAGGCTGCCTGAAGAGGCTGCAGAGCCTCCATCCTCAGAGCTCTGAAACCCAACAGGGCCCTGACCACCCTGTTATGAGCACACTGACCTCAAGGAGCTCCACAGCCTCCTCCTACCCAAACCTCCCGTAGTTCTGCCCATGGCTGCCTTCTGATTTAAAACACCCTTCCAGCACACCCCTCCGATCCCTGATTTTCTCCTTTTTAATACCTCTGCCCTGGGACAGCTGGCTCTGGCAGGCTGGCGCAGATGATCTCAAGGTCCCTTCCATCCCCTATTATTCAATGATTCTAAGACAAAGCCCCTGGACCAGGGTTTATTTACCCAGACGCTGGTTTTCCCCTCATTAAAGGCTGCCAGAAGCCAGAGCTGGGAGCATCAACAGTTTTCTCCACCACTTTTCCTCATGCTCATTCTCCAGAACTTTCTCTGAGCCATCTCAGGACATCTCAGGACTCTACTGGAACGATCATCCCACCACAAAGACTCTTGTTCCCCCTACCCCATCTACATGTTTTCATGTCCTACCTTCATCGGCCTCTTGAGCGCTTCCTGGATGTCCACGCGCTTCCGCATGATGGTCTGGTCCAGTTTGCGCTCGAAGGCCAGCAGGTCCATGTATGCCTGGGACTCAGGAACCAGCTCGCGGATCTGAGAGGCAAGAGGCAAGAGAAATCCCACACTGGCAGCAGGAATGGACCGTGATCCACAGCAGCAACAGGACCATCCCAGTCCTTCCCCTGCGTGACCAGGGGTAACTGACCTGAGCATCAAAGCTTTACCTGACCTGCTACGAGGTCACCTGAAGGTCTTGCCAACCTCCATCAGCACTTACTCCATCAGCTAAACAAAATGAGGTCTATTACAGCCTTCCCTTTGGTTTCGCTGTCTCCAGAGAAGGTAGCAGGAGAGGGGATGGGGAGTAGGCTCCAGGAAGACCTAGCGATGGAGCTCCGAAATGGGCAAGTGCACCCTGATGTGAAGGATCACAGAATCACAGAGTGTGAGGGACTGGAAGGGACCTCTAGGGATAATCTAGTCCATCCTGCCAAAGCAGGATCCCCCTAGGACAGACCACACGGGGCTGCATCCGGGCAGGTTCTGAAAGTCTGCAGAGCAGGAAACTCCACAATGTCTCTGGGCAGCCCATTGCAGGGCTCTGTGACCCTCACAGTGAAGAAGTTTCTTGTCATGTTGTGGTGGAGCCTTCTACGTTCAAGTTTATCCCCAGTATTCCTTCTCCTATTACTGGGTACCACTGAAAAGAGACTGGGCCCTTCCTCTTGACACCCTCTCCTCAGATTCAAGACCTTATTGAGATCCCCTCAGCCTTCTCCTCTCCTGACTAAATAGCCCCAGGTCTCCCAGCCTTTCCTGACAGAAGAGATGCTCAAGTCCCTTAATCATTATCACAGATCTCTGTTGGACTCTCTGCAGTGGGCCCCAGCCTCTCTTGAACAGGGGAGCTCAGAACTGGACGCAGAATTCCAGGTGTGGTCTCACCAGAGCAGAGGGGAAGGAGGATCTCCTTACACCTGCTGAGCAGTTTTCCTCACGCACCTCAGGACACCGCTAGCACTCCTGGCCACAAGGGCTCACTGCCATCCTATGGAGAGCTTCCTGTCCACCAGGGCCCCTACCCTGCACTGGTGCCTGGTGGTGTTTCCCTCCAGATGCAGGACTCTGCACTTGTCCTTACTCAACTTCACGAGCTGGTTCTTAACTGGGAGTCACTCAGCCAGGCAAACCAGAGAAGAACCGAGCAGTCACAGCAGAGCCACAACAGTGCTGCTCAGGAGGTTCCTGCCTCCCCAGGGCAGGCGAGGACCGGAGCCCTGAGTCACAATCCTGGGAGAGACAGAGTGACTCACGATGAAGAGAAAGAAAAGCACTGGCCAGAGGAATGAACAGACTAGAGGGTGAAGAGGCAAAGCTGAGCGTCAGTCACATCCCTCCAAGGACACTGTGTGGCCTGAGGCTGAAACTGAGAGGCAGTGTCCAGACACGGATCACGATCAGCTCCAGGGATCGAGGTCCCCAGCATCGCATGCAGGTACCTGTGACTGTCCCCAGAACTGAAGGAGGGTTTCAGTGACCTGAGGAGAAGGGATGGACCCAGGGGTAAGGAAACAGGGCTGGAGCTGGTGTTTGGGCTCTAAAAATGCCTCTTTCATGCCCTCCCAGGAAGAACTAATGAGGAAAAGCCCTATGGGCCTTCTGGATGCCCTTTTCTTTAGGTGTTTTCATCAACAGCTCCCATGCACAAGGAGAAGGGCACTAACACAACCCAGCAATGTCCGATGGGGGCAGATCTGTCAGGACCAGACAGAGGATGGAACAGAGAAGGACAAGGAGCTGAGAACTGCAGCAGAAAGGGGTGAAACAGCCATACGGCACATGGCATCAGGTTCCACACAGCCTGCACTCGCTGCTCCTGCTCTGGGATGGGAACTCACTGGCTGCAAACAGCAGAAAGCCCAAGTACCTGGGAGCACCAGTCAGTCCCACAGTGACCACGCGCTGCATCAGCAAGCTGAGGCCATAAAAATAAAGTGGGATTCCAGTGCAGACAGCAGTGGCACTGAAGATACTGGTAGCTGTAACACCATGGGTAGCTCTGGTCTCCTGACGGGTTGGACAGAGGTGAATCTGACCTGGGACAGATGGAAGGAAGGACTGTGAGGGTCAGAATTCCTTCCGACCAGGGAAACTAAACCCACCAGCCTTGCTGAGCCCAGCAGGAAACAAAGCAAGAAAAGCTGCTGGTTCTGAAACACCTCAGAGGGAGGAACCCAACACCCCCAGAGGGAGGAACCCAACGTTCCCACGGAGTGGGCTAGTGTCTGTGAAACAGTCCGTGGGGTTCAGACAGAACCCGCAGCAGCAGGAATGTGGGGTTGGTTCTAAGATCTGGTGGCCCAGCCGTTGAGAACAGCAGTTGAGAGGCTGGACGGGGCAGGAACACCATGGAGAGAAGACATAGTGTGGTGTCAGGAGGAGCAAAGCAGGGTGATGGCACAAGGGACCTGTGGAGGTCACCGAGGAAGCCAGTACCCCTCTGTGAGTTTGGGCTCACCCAAAGGCTTCCAAAGGACGTGGAGATCCCCAGATCAGCCAACAGAAGCCTGGAAAAAGCACCAGGATGCCAGGAACGTGACCAGGGGCTGTGTCTTGAGGCCTTTTGGGACGGAGCAGGTTTTGAGGGATGTGAATGGAAAAGGGAACAGGAAAAGGAAGGTTTGGGGAAGCTGAAAGAGAAGAGGAGCAGAAAGCAATTCCAGCGCTGGAGAAGGAAGGAGAAGGTCTAAGCAAGAGGAGAGAGCCCAGACGGACACTACAATTGACACAACCCCCTGGGACAGCAGAATTAGGGACTCAGGACAAGGCAGACCCCTGAAATCTGCTGTTTACTGGGGCTCAACTTCAGTCCTGCTAGGAGAAAACCACAAGAAACCCAACCCAGCACCTCCACCAGGCCAGGGAGAGCTGGGATGGAGCCCACTGCCAGACACTGAGCTCCTGACCAGCCCCAAGACCCACTCAAAGGCTGCAGTGCCGGGTCAGATCCTCGGGCCATTCAGCACCTCCATTCCCCTGGCAGTGCCAGCCTGGCCACCCCCAGCCCCCGGCCCCAGCCCCAGCCTTGTCCCCACCACCGACTTACTTTGTAATTAGATTTTTAAAGAGAAAAGTGCAAGTATTGTCTGAAATCCCTCCTGAGCACAGCGGGGCGCCGGGCGGTGGGGAAGGGGGTAGGAAAGGAAAGCGACTCACCCTCTGAGGGAGAATTTTGTCAGCCATCTTCCTCCTCTTGGCACTGTACATTTTTTAAAGAAAAAAACACGTTACCATGGTGACAGATCTAGGAGTAACGAGGCCACCTGCTAAATTATCCTGACATCTCCCCGTGCTGCTGCACAGCTGTGCCGGCAGCGCCCAGCGCCCCTGCGCCCTGCGCCCAGCACCCAGCACCCAGCGCCCTGCTCGGCCAGGCGAGGAGCACCCGACACCCCAAGGCTGCAGGCAAGGCATCGTGGAAGGCAGAGCAGAGGGTCGCTGTTGCGGGGCCGGGGCTGCCTGCAGCAGCGGCAGGGACGGGTAGGAGGGATGCAGGAGCACGGCTGGCTCTGCCAGAGCAGCCACACGTGCCAGGGGCTGGGTGTCTGGAGGCCGATGTGCTCCAATGAGTGATCGGGCTCTTACGGGGTAGGGCACACGGGTACTGCAGGTGATGTGTGGGAACACAGGGGTACAGGATCATTCAGCGGGGTGAAGGGTTGCTCAGAGCTCCTTAGGTCCCAAGTCCCTGCCAAGGGCAGCAACACCTCTCACCAGACCAGGCTGCCCAGAGCCCCATCCAATCTTGGCTTAGGAAATTCCAGGGAGGGAGCAGCCACAGCCTCCCTGGGCAACCTGTTCCAAGCAGCCTCACAGGGAGGGACTTCTGCCTCAGATCCAACCAAAATGCTGAGATTCTTCCCCAAACAAACCCAGCCTGAGGAGCCCTTTGTGCCCCAAGGGGCAAACTACATCCTTCCTTGGGGGCAGAAAATCCAGGCACACAGTGACACCCAACAGCAGAATCACAGAATCACTCTGGTTGGAAGAGACCTTTAAGATGAAGTCCAACTTCATCCCAGCATATCCCATTTTAAAAGCCCAGGAATGACACTGTGTGGTAGGAAGCTGCAACAGCTTCCAGGGCTCACAGACCCCAATTTGTCTGGAGACACTCCACAGAGTCTGGAAGTGATGCCTGAGGCAACTCCCCCTCTCCAAGGGAGACGGGACATGCTTCTGCCACAGCCCCACAAGCTTCCAGTTCCACAACCAAGCAAAAATCCCAACTGAGTGGGGCACAACCAGTTCTCCAAGAGAAATGAGAGGCAGTCTTCATCAGACCTGCCAAAGGACGATGACTGCACCTCCTTGGCCACAGAACACTAGGCTGTTACCGCCACAGCTGGGCTCAAGGGCCAGAAAGTTTGCCTGTAAAAACCAGAAAAACATCAAATAAAAAGGACAGAGAGTGGAAATGAATGAGGAGAAACATTCCACTTCCTCTGCAGAGAAGCAAGGGCAGAAGGACCTTCCTGAGAACCTTCCAGAGTGTCTCAGCAGCCCTGGGTTTTACTGGACTGACTCTGAGGGTGCTGAGGCCCTGGAACAGGTTGCCCAGTGAGGCTGTGGCTGCTCCATCCCTTGAAGTGTCCAAGGCCAGGTTGGAATGGCCTCTGGGCAACCTGGTCTGGTGAGAGGTGTCCTAGCCCAAGGCAGGGGGGTGGGACTGGATGGTCTCTGCTCCCTCCCAGTCCAAACCAGTCTGGGATTCTCTGTTTCTGTATTCAGTCCCACTCAATGGGGATGCACTGACTCTCTCAGGACCGGGTGTCTTCTCAGATACATCTCAGATACAACTTCCCAAGCCCAGAGTGCTATCCCAGGCCCTCTGAAGCATCAAACCCAAAGGGTCCTGTTTAACCTACACCAGAACATTGACACCACCAGAACACTGAACCTCTGTAACTTGAAGTGATTCTGCAGACCCAGAGGCATTTAGGAGGAACTGGCTCACATGTGGACCACCCTAACCCTACTCCTGAAGTCCCTCCTGGCTTTTTGGAGGTCTGAAAAGCAAGGAGCAAACTGCTATTTAAAAGCAAAAGTGTTCAGCACCTTAAAAAAAAGAGCTACTAACTCTACCAAAGTATTTCTGTGCCTCGCCCACAACCTTCTCCGGAGGTGAAAGCACCCACCATGCATCATCAACCAAACCCTTAGCCATGGTCTCGTTTCCAACCCGCTGTGTTCACCTGGCTCAGAGGAACTGGGCAGAGCAGACACCAACGTACACAGTAATTGCACTAGAAGAGGATTTTCACTAACTTTAAAGGGTAAATGTAAGGGCCAGGCCACAACTCCACAAGGGAAAAGCATTACAGCTGCAAAGCCAGATGTTAGCAAAGACCAGTTTGCTCAAACCCCTTCACAAACAGTAAAATTCACCTTGTTCCTCCTGCTTCAACAAACAGACCGTACAGAAACCTTCCATTCCCATTCCATCCTAAAGGTCTCACCTATTGCTCACATGACACCCTTTCCCCCTCCCTGAGCTGCCCTGGCCTTTTCCTCACCTCCTGGTTCGGTTCTGTGTGGCCTGCTGCTGCTGCTGGACCTGCTGCTGGACCTGCTGCTGCTGCACCTGCTGCGGTGCCGTGCGCTTCCGTGTCGATTCCATCACGGTCTGTGGCAGCCCAGGGCGCACCGAGGGGCTTCCAACATATGGGGGGCCTGGGGGACCCATGGGAGCCCCTTGGTGGGGCAGCCGAGCTCCTGATGGCATCCCAGGTCGCTAGAGAAGGGGTGAAACAGACAGAAGAGCCAGGTTGGTCGCCGTTTCTTTGGCTGCAGAATCTGTAGATCATCAGAGGCTCCCCAGGATGCCCATCCCAGTGAGAACTAAGCAGCCACACAGAGCACCCAAGCTCTGGATGGCACCTCTCGAGCATTTAGGGGCAAAGTGGATGGGGAATAGGGATGAAAGACACTGGGTTTGGGAAAACACTAGTCAGTAACCCCAACAGGCAGGGGAGAACCATGACACCACGATGACAGAAGATGCTCTGCTATAAGCATCCTCCTTCCCTGACAGCAGAGAGCAGCATCAGCTCCCCACATGACAAGAACCCTGTCAGGAAAGGTCAAGCCTACCATCAAACCTCTAAAATGAACAGGAAAAAAGGAAGGTGGTGGTTTGTCAGTATCCCCTGCCAGCACTTAGGAGTCCTGATGCTTCTGTTGACTTCAGAGAGATCCTTTGGGTCAGAGCTCAGCTCAGCGCTGGGCAAGACACACAGTAAACTTCATTCTAGACCCTGCAAGTTTATAGTGGCCAAGGGAAGAGCAGCAGCATAGCCACCACCACTTGCAGAAGACAACTGAAACTGAGAGGAGGTGGAATCTAGGTATCACCAAGAGGTTTGTTGTATGTTAATGTCTCTGTGGAAATACAAACCAGCTCTGCAGTGGGGGAACAATCACGCCCAACAGCCTCCTGCAAGTCAAGTCTCTCTACAAAGTCCCTTAAGGAACCCAAGAGGCACCAGCATTCACTGAGGATAAATCATGGAAGGGTTCAGGTTGGGAAAGCCCTTCAAGCTCCTGGAGTCCAACTATGACCCTAACTGTGCCAACCCACTGCTAAACCCCGTCCCTCAGGTCCAGATCTCCACGACTCTGAAACCTGTTCAGAGATGGCAATTCAACCCCCTCCCCTGGGCAGCCTGTTCCCAGGCCTGATGGCCCTTTCCTGGGAGTGATTTCTCCTCACAGCCAACCTCAACCGGCCCTGGGACAACTGGAGCCAGTTCTTCTCATCCTGGGAGGGAGAAGAAACCGACCCTCAGCTGACTCCAACCTCCAGGGAATTGTGGAGAGCGAGGTCTCCCCTGAGCCTCCTTTTCTCCAGTTCAACTCTGCCAGTTTCCTCAGTTGCCCCTCAAACCAATGGTGCCCCAGCCCCTTCCCCAGCTCTGCTGCCCTTCTCTGGTCCAAGGCCATCTAGGGGAGCATTTCCCGGAGCTCTGCAAAGTCACCAGTGGTCTGGTGAGGGCAGCTGGCCCTTGACTGTTCAATACCCCTTCCATAGCCCTCAGAGGAAGCCAGGAGGACTCACAGGGGGGCTCAACCTGGGCAGCCTCTACCCAAAGGGGTGCTAATCCCATGGGAAACTTTTGGCTTAGAAATTCTTGAGAGCTGGGAGTAAGGAGAGAGGTGGAAAAAGGGCACCCATGGTCTCCACACACACCCCAGAGGGGACACGAGGCAAACCATGGTGGTGAAAAAAGGGTTTGTGCCACTGATGAATAAGAACCAACCTAAAATTCATTTATTTAATCTTTATCTCATCCTTTTATACTTTATAAGGAGAAGATCCTAACATGCTTTAGTAGTAACTAAACCTACGTGTTAAATAGAAACTGGGGCTGGAAACATCTTCTCCACAAACACTGCTCTCTGGAATGGGGCAGCTGCCTCCATCCCCTCCCTCCATCCTCAGGCTCAGGGGCAGCATGAACAGATGGCCCCAAAAACACTCCTCACTTGAGCCTCTGCTCAAGAGCTCCTGGTGCCTGTCAGTCCATGCAGTGGCCTCCAGCCAGGCAGGAGCAGAGTGGGACCTGCTGGTGCCTGTCAGTCAGCAGGGACAGGGGACAGCCAGGGAGAGAGGAGATTCTGAGCACAGCCAGCATGGAATCATGGAATTGCTTTGGCTGGAAGAGACCCCTGATCTCCTCTCTCTCTCAGTCCTGCCAGGTCCTCACTAACTCCTGTCCCTCACCCCACTCTCTACAGCTTTGCAACCCCTCCAGGGACAGGGACTCCCCCACTGCCCTGACAGCCTGGGCCAGGCCTGGACACCCCTTGTGGGGCAGAAACTGCTCCTCAGGGCCAACCTCAACCTCCCCTGGGACAACCTGAGGCCAGTTCCTCTCATCCTGGGGAGGGAGAAGAGACCGACCACCAGCTGGCTGCAACCTCCTGGAGTTCAGGGAGTCGTGGAGAGTGAGAAGACCTCAGCTGAGCTTCCTTTTGTCCAGTTCAACCTCCCCAGTTTCCCCTCAAAAATCCCCCAGCCCCTTTTTCTTGTTCTCCAGCCCCTTCCCCAGCTCCTTTGCCCTTCTCTGGACACACTCCAGCCTCTGGCAACAAGGGGACAAAACTGACCCTACAAGTTGAGATGCTCTGCCTCTAGGAAGGGCCCCCCAAGGTCTGGAGAACAACCCTCATGCAGTGTAATTCAAATCTGACATCCCTGCATGTTCACTGGGATCCTTTGCTTAACATTTAACTAGGGAAACATGGAGAAAGGCCAAAGCGGAGGAGAAGGAGCCAGCTCTGGCTCCAGCAGAGGAACGTTGGGTCTCACCCTGCCCCTCCTCATTCTTTCCCTCCCTTCTCATGTTCCAACCTCTGCTATCACCCGCAGATTAAACAGGAGCAGCTGCCACACCTCCGTGAGCCCACCAGACCCCCAGGAGCCAGCAGTGCTTCCTCCACTTGAACTGTGACAGAGGGAGAAGACACGGGCGGTGGCTGTGGGGAAACATCCCCGTGCTCTCCAACACCATCAGGTGTCAGCCCCGACCGCGACAGACACTGCGGCTGACACGGACTGCACCGACCGCAAAAACCTGGTGGTGAAAGGGGGTCGCAGTACCATCAGCTCTTCTGAGAGGGGCAGAATCACAGACCTGTGGCGGTTGGAGAAGCCCCTCAAGCTCCCCCAGTCCAACCATGAACCCAGCTGTCCCAACCCACCTGCTGAACCCCGTCCCTCAGCTCCAGATCTGCACAACTTTGAAACCCGTCCAGGGATGGCGATTCAACCCCTGCCCTGGGCAGCCTGTGCCAAGGCCTGATGGCTCTTTCCAAGGAGTCCTTTTTCCTCAGGGCCAACCTAAACTTCCCCTAGGGCAGTCTGAGGCCATTTCCTCTTTCTATTGCTTGTTTCTTGGGAGCAGAGAATGATCCACACCTTCTCTCCAACCTCCTGTCAGGCAGCTGCACACAGCAAGGTCTCCCCTCAGCCTTCCTGTCTCCAGACTAACCAGACCCAGCTCTCTCAGCTGCTCCTCACAAGGTTTGTTCTCCAGACCCTTCCCCA
>VZRI01010797.1:74672-125654 GCA_013397515.1 Upupa epops | reverse complement strand
TCTTGGGTGCCTCTTCCCTCCAGAAAAGAGGGAACCTCATTTTGCTGAGCTCTGCAGCAGAGAGTAGGCTCACAGTGCACGTTTATCACCATTTGTGAGAGATCCAAAGCCAACTGTTGTCAAAGAACAGATTCTCATGGGTTTTATGAGGTCTTCTGGCTCAGACGTTGAGGGTCTGGAGGACCAGTGTAATCCGCCTGGCCTGTCTTTCTGTCAGAAATGTCTGAATCCAGACAAAGGCACATTTGATGTTGCCAAGCAAATCACAGGCCGAAACACTGACCAGTGGTTCGCCTCAGGATGACCCCCATTCACATCTTCCAGCTGTCTCAGCATGAGAAATCAAGCATGGGTTAGACTCAGTCTAACTGTTAAAGGGGAGTAAATAATTCAGCAACTCAGCATTGCCCAGCCAAGCAAGTCTGAATCTGCCTTCATGCCAGACACCCCCTACAAACCAAGCAATATTTTAATATAACAGTGCCTTAAGTTACTAAAGATTTCCTCTCGGTTGTTATTAATAAAGGAGAAGCAAACAGAAAACACAAATCAAACAATCTAAAAACAAAAACCCCTCAGAGCCCTCACCTGAAACAATCACAAACTCTGGAAAACCCGGAGATCAATCAAAGCGATGTAAACTCAGGAGCTTAGGAACTTCTGGTGAGAGCGTTTCTCTGGTAAACACAGACAGCATCCAGGTACAGAATGTCTTTCAAAAGTGACATTTTAGTAAGGCTAAAATCTTCAATTAGGCTGAAAATTAGGGAAGACAAGAAATGCCTGAAAGCAATCCAGTCTGAAGAGCATCCTGACATTACTACACAGGGGGACAAGAGGCTCCTCGGCCCTGGAAGAAGACAGGAAACACCACTGCCATAGTATTTGATCCAAGGATCCTCCATGTGGGCATTTTAGGTGTCTTTATGAATGCAGCATCTCCACAAGCCCAGAGTGGTTTTAACCAGAAACACTATCAGCCAAATTGCCCAATGCCCCGGGGGCCAAAATCATCAGATTTGTATCCAGGTGTGAAACCCTCAATGTATCCAGAGAAGCTTTTAACTCTTGAGGATGCTAAATTTGAGCAGTTTTCTGACTCCCTTTATGACACTAAAAGCCCTGTATTTGCCAGTTACAAACTATAGACTATCCTTAAGTTAGAGGAATTTCAGGCTAAATCAGAGTTTGAAGTCTTTTTCTTGCAGTGAAAATCAGGGAAAACTTTTCCTGCGACAACACTATGGACTTGTGTTGCATAAAACTGCCAGTGCCTTTCCTGTCTCGGTCTGTGGCTGCCCTTCTGCACCATCAGTGCAAAAAATAGCAAGAAGTGCAAGACAGCAGGAGTGTGAATAATCACATATAGCCACTTGAACCCACTCCTACAAACATTTTGTTTCACCAAGAAGAGCACAAGGAAAGTAGAACAGGCATTAGACAACAGATTCTCTTTGCTGGCACAGTTTTAACACAAGGATACACCCTCAAGTCAGAAAGCCATGTCCTATTTGCAGAACACAGTTAGCTGAAAGGTATCTTCCCTGGTTCTGTTCTTCATATGTCCCTGCGGCAATCAATAGGTGTTCTGAAAACCAGTTCTAGTCACTTGCACAAAGATCTGTGCAACTACTTGTACTATGAGCATCTACTCATATTAGTCCATTTTCATGTAAAATGTAAGTGCTGAACCAGATTATGATCTATTTTTACCTAATCACCCAGGCCATGTGTAAAACCCTGATACAGTTGCATCCACATACATCTCTTTTAATAAATGTAAGACAGGCTCTGTCCTCATCTGGGACTCTGAATAGACTTACTTTTAAATAAATCCTGTGAGACCCTATTTTTGTTCTGAAGGATACATGACATCTTAGTGGCCTAGGTGGTTTTCTATTATGGGAGAGGATTTTCCTGTCTCCCACTCCTTTGACTATAAAAGAACGACTCGCAGAGCCCACTCTGCACAGGTTTTAAAGGCAATGGGATTTCCTGGTGTGGTTCAGCTGTACCTGAAGTCATTCTATTTCTGATTATGATGACTGCCAGCAAGACACTTGTGAACCAAGGTGTAGAAAAGAGACCTTCACTGGCTCTGACAGCAACTGGTAATAACCTTAGTTTCTCTCTGACTCCTTGGTTCTGACTTCCTCAACACACTGCAGTTACATCTGCAATTGCCTCCTAGGAGGGGCCTCAAAGCCCACCCAGGAGCACTGTGATGCCTCAGTTTCACAAAATCATAGAACCATGTAGGTTCCAAGCATTCACCCAAGTGACTCAAGCCCACCACTAAACCATGTCCCTAAACTCCAGATCTCTGTGATTTTTAAATACATCCAGGGATGGTGATTCAAGCCCCTCCTGTTCTAAGGCCTGATGACCCTTTCAGTGAAGATGATTTTCCTAATATCTACTCTAAACTTCCTCTGGTGCAACTTGAGTCCATCTCATTTTCTTATCACTTCTTACTTGTGAGAACAGATTAACATCTTATTCCAATGAAACACTTCTCAGGTAGTTGTAGACAGCAATAAGGTCTCCCTTCAACTTCATTTTCTTCAGACTGAACAGACCCAACTCCCTCAGTCGCTCCTCACAAGGTTTGCTCTCCAGATCCTTCACCAATCTTGTTGCCCTTCTTTTAATCTCAGTGTTGAGATGCCCTAAACTAAACCCAGTACTCAAGGTGTGGCCTCACCAGTGCCAAGTACAAGTTTGGGAGCTCCTGACCAAGCTCTATCTCATGGTGCATTTTTCCATGGTGCTGCTGCTCAGAAAGTCAAATGCTCCTGAGGAAAGGGACACTCCGGTGCTACAGTCAGACAGACCATGGTGATCATAGTATTTGCTGCAATGGCTTTTTTTACTACCTGCAAGCACCTGATCTAGCCTAGACCCCAGCAGAGATGGTGGTCAGTAAGGATGCTGGTCCACTAGCACTGTGAGGAATGTGATCTTAAGGCTTTACAACCAGTCAACACAGTAGAGCAGGGACAACTACAAAACAGCTGCTGCTTGGGCACGGTTGAGCACAGCTGACACTGTAACCACAATCAAGGTGCCTAGTTACACAGCATGGAGTGACCACCCATCTTTAATGTGTAAGTTAAGCATGAGGGCACAGCCACTGTCTGAATGAGACAAAGTAATGTTTTTTTTAAGTGGGAACTGAAAAAAAAATGCTACTTTCTTAAGACATGCCAAGAGATGGGTGAAAAAAGATGGTATTTCACTCATTAAATAGACACATCTATTTCTTTGCCCTCAGACAGGACTTCTCTAGTTTTGTTCTAGACCTAATTAGATTTTAAATGAGATTCCAGCACCTATAATAGCTTATTCTGATTGTTCTTTTTATATCATACAGGCATTGAATATTCATTGTGTTCCTATGATTAAGTACCAAATCAATAGATATGACTAGTGGACCTGTTAGATTTATGCTTTGCCATATAAATACAAAGACTGAAGTCATATCTGATGTACAGTTCAGCCTCCTGCTTTGAAGAGTTGTTGTGATTGACAGGGCTGGTGATCAAACTGAAAATAGGGGAGAATGAGTAATTTTAATGAAATTTCTGCATTTAGGATTAAAGTAACCAAAAGGAACTGTGACAATAAGGGATGAGTTTCCAACACTTTATTATAGAAAAAGAACAATGTGACCTGAAACAAAGGCAAAGGCTCACCACTCCTAGAGCAGCAAATTCCCCTGGCACTGGGGCCAGCAAGGAGAGGGCCAGAGCTGTTAGCCTGGTACAACCCCATGTGAACGGCACTTGTGAAAAACAAGGCAATAGAGAAGGAGAAAACCATCATTTTCCAAGTGCAAATCACAGACACCTATATAAGACAAACTCAGGTTTTTCCTAGGGAAAAAAGCAACAATTCAGTAGAACAAAAGAAGAGAATCTCTGGTAAGATATCTGTTCAAGCTCATTGAAAAGGCAAGTATTTTTTATTCCTCCATTTCACATGACAATCACAGGCTCTGACCATGATGTGGACCAGAAGCAAAAGCCACAGCTGCTCACTGGCCCTTGTGCAGCCTGCTGATATGGCTTTATCCATCCATCACCAAAATCACAGCACTAAAAGAGGGAACACATTCAACCAAAACACTCCTAACACTGAAACAACTTCCTGAAGCCAAGAAACTGCTTGTGAAAGCAGTGTGGACTGTGCACATCATTCATCAAGGAGCACCAGCTCCTTGGCATGTTGTTGGGTTTACAGCAAGGGATTTTGTTCCCAAGTTCAACAACCTAAAAGACACAAATTCTTAACCCTGCCAGAATGATGTGGACATGAAAAGAAGTTCAGAGCATAGCAGCACCATTGAGGAGTCATCAGACATGCCATACACAGGTGGTATTTATGCTAGGCATTACCTGGCCCCTGGGCAGCAGGGCAGCAAAGTAGCACCTAAGTGGTCCAGCTTAGATTTTAAAGATTCAACATCTTTAAACAGACCTTCCTAAAACATTCTTCTCTTACTTGACCTACAAGTGATCTGCAGACTCCACATTATTAGCACACTCCTCCCTCACAAACAATAGGAAATATCACCAAAGTTAATAAGGCCCTCTCGGGGTACAGTTAATTAGTTCAGGTGGTGCTGCTTCCAGTTTGCAATGCAGTCATTTGAATTAAGCTTTCAATGTGCAGTTCAGAAACAAAATGTTGATAACAGTAATTAACACACTGAAAACACTGCTCTTGTTCAAAGCAGATGATGCTAACTGAAGGACCAAAGCAACAGCAGCAAACTCTGGAGAAGGTACATAGGGCAAGAGGGAAATACAAGTGTTATGCCCATGACAATCTAGGCACATTTTCCTCACAGAAGCAGACTATGGCTACAAGTTCTGTCATCAATACTCCCACCACGGCTTTTCATTTTTATTTTACTTTTAATCTCTTTTATTTTCTACTTCTACCTTTTCCACCCGACAATTTTTCATACCATTTTCCTTTGACTAAAATATTCCTAGTTTTGTTATTAAATGCAATTGGAAGTTGGGCTTTCATTTGGCATAGTTGAAAATGTTTGAAGATTTTTTTTTTTTATTGTAGAAGAGAAAGAAAGTGACTTCCAAGGTTTTTGAGAAAGAAATTGTCTTGTATTTGCACAATACCCTGCACAGGCCAGACCTGATCTGCAAGTCAGATAATTATAGCATGAGTCACCACACAGGAATAAGTGCACTTTAAGGGGGCTTGATTGGGAAAATCAGATTAACATAAGCAGTCTGGGCTTTTGTTGAATGCTAAAGGACATTTAAGTAACAAGGGAGGCACAGCACAGAGAATCTCGTCAAACACAGACTTTAAATCACCTGCAGAAAGTTAGACCAAGTATTATTGCAAACCTGTAGAGAGGATTTGTACAGCCTAAATCAAGATAATCACCCCACAGGAAAAGCTCTGGAATATTTCTCATTCATACACCAACAGTGCTAGCCACTAAATGCAATACAAGTCCACACTGCAAAGACTCCCCTGTGCTTTGCATTGTTTGACAGACACAACCTGTGCTGAACCTAGCTCTTGGGTTTCAAATCTTTTTTCCTGTAAGGGGGCTCTCTAGGGATGTGTTGCCCCTGTTTTCAGCCATTTCGCCTATTCAGAAGTCCAGATGATGCCATAAGGCCTATTATTCCCGCGGAAGCAGAGCAGTCCCATGAGCAAGCTGCAAGATCCATTAGATGCAGCAGCTATCCAGCCTCACCCCATGATCCTGGCAGTATCATGTGCAGAATTAAGTAGCTTTTTTTAAAATCAAGAGCAGAACTTATTAACAAGCCACCAGTGAGTCATCCATACCTATAGTGGAGTTTATTAACTAAGCTTATGTGGTTGCCTGCCTTATTTAAAACTACAAAGACATCTATATGTGCTATAAAAAAAAATCTCCTTCAAGCACCACAGCCAAGCTTTCTTGTAACGTTCCATGCCAATACAAGGAAGTCTCTTTGCTGAGACTCCAGATTTTTCTATGAAGTAAGAACCAAACCATATTCTGCTTGATAACTGAAGGGTTCGTTCTATCCATTCTAGTGGGAAGTTTCCCTGCCCATAGCATGAGGGCTAGAATTAAATGATCTGTAAGCTCCTTTCCAACTCAAATCATTCTGTGATTCCATGAAACATCAAAATCCCAGCCTTTCTGTGCATAAGTAACACCTTTTCCAAATGAATGAATACAATCCAAACAATGAAGCCAGTACTACTGTATGCAAAATTAATCTGTACCCCACATTAAACTGGAGATTCCCAAACACTTTACTCCTACACTGCTACTGTATTCAGTAGCAACAGGCACACACAGACTCTGTATGACAAGGCATTAAGGTGTCTTCCCAGCATCCCCACCCACTGCACTGGGGAGTGTCATTGACTCATTTAAGCAGCCACATCAGCAGTGTCACTGCCTTCAGGACCCAGATGCATGCTCTCACCTCCTATCACATCAGGACCTGTCTGGGACTCAGGTTTCCCCAGGAGACAGAAAAGTGAAGGGAAAATGTGCATCTCCTTAATGCCCGGTGTCTCATGGGCTTGGTTACTCCCTGGAGTTAAATAATTCTCTTTCATTGCAGTGTACTAAGATGGGACATCTCTGGCTCCAGGACCTCAATATTACGACACTGCTCTATGACATTACTATTCTTTGCAAAAGGTGTAGGAAATACTCCTGTTCTGAAAAAATACCTCTAAGGGATCTATCTGGCTCCTGCCCCATGTCTTGACTACTATTTCTGGAAGTCATCCCCTCCACTTATTTTTTCAGTCCCCACTCCCTAAATTTTTTTTCTTTAATTCTTCCATGAATCCCATGTGGGATTTTCACAGAACATGCAATACTACTTACCCTGTCAGCCCAGTAATATCTCTGGAATGCTCCTCAATGGAAAATGCACTGCCTCTTCCAAATGGAGTTTTGATTAATCTGGGTTTGAGCAACCCTGGCCATTTGCTGCCATTGGATGAGAGAAGAGACACAGCACTGTAAGTAATAATATTTCTGGACCCCTCTAAGGAAAGATGAGGAACCAAACCCCCTGTCCTAACTCAGACTTGCCCTACAGGTTTCACTCCTCCACCTAGACACTTCTCACAGTTTCAGCATTTTTACAAAACATCTAGCTCAACTAATTAGTGCAGACTGTAGGGTCTGCTCTGTTATACATGTTCCAATGGAATAGAAAACCTTTGCTTTTATTGATGACTCTGACACCCCAGGTAGGATAGTAATTTCATTAGAAATCCTGTTTCATATCCCTCTGATGCATCTATTTCTGGAAGATGCTTAGTCTTGTTGTTTAATTCCCTGTCTCCATCTAAGTTAGAGTGTGAAACTATAACTGCATAAGCTACTTTACCTAGGGACCTACTCTGTGCCTCCTCTTAGCTGATGAAAAATCAATGCAGCTTCATTTTGTCCTCAGTTTGTATCAGCTGAGAATCTGGCCTCTTAATACTATGTTAAATTATCCTTTCACCAGCTCTTAACTTTTATGCCATATTCAGGTTGCTCCTGCTGTTAAACACCTTGGAGATCCTGATACAACTGGAATCCTGCAAGTCACCTATTCTGCATAGAGTGAAAATTGGAAATCAACTGGAGGAAGCTTATGCAAGGAGGGGGTGAGGGGTGCAAGAAAGGGGTCAGAGGTGACAACATTGTTGGAACAAGCAAACAAGGAGACAAAGAGCACTGCCAGCTGCCCTAAGAAAAATTAAGAAAAAGTGATTGAGGTGGGATTAGACACTGCTAATTTTCTTTTAGATTCTTTGGCCCCTCAGCATACCCGTTTGCCTGTATGTTTCAGGAAATTAGCTCTTTAAGGCAAGAGTTTGTGTTCCCAGATGAGGTTGAATTTGTTTCCAGTCACTGATGTTTGCCAGGTTTAAGTTTAATGACATTAGAGCTGGCACAGAGAAAGCCTTCCTGTCTTTTGCGACACGGTAATTATAAATATGATGTCTTAAGAGATGCTCAGCTCCATTGTCATATTTCACAGAGTATTTCCTTGAAAAGCTGCAGACCTGCCTCGTGATTCCCTACATCCTCACCTACCCATCTTTAGACCACAATGTCTTTGTGACAAGCAGCATCACCTCTGAGGCTTTGCTACTCTAAATCCACACTGGAGCTTGGGCTGCAGGCATGTGTTCGTGTATTATGGTTATCATATAATGCCTGTCAACCCTCTAAGTCACCAGAAATCACTTACTTTTTCCCTATGTATTCCAAAATCCTAAACATTAGTGCCCAAAACACAGTACAGGTTGTGTAGCTACAGGTAACCCCAAAACAGCCCAGGAGTCTGTATGACCTTTGTGCAGGCGCTGTCATTGATATCCTAGCACAGCTTTCAGCATCCCAGATGATCTTATTCAAGAGACCAATCTGCAAGAGCAAGGCCAGATTCACCAGCTTGCCAAAGTGGCTAGAGCCCAGCACTAGTGCTGTGAGATCTGGTAACTTGTTCAAGACCTCTTGGAAATCAACTCAAATCATGAACATGTGGGCTGAATAGTCCTCCAGAAAAGCTAATTTTTTTCCTGCACACCTACCAAGGAGACTAGATTTTAGCTAAAGTTGGACTTGATGAGCCTAACACATCCTTGGTGGAGCAGAATGGACTTCTGAATTCAGGTTTGCTCTCGACCTGCTTCTGAGTGTGATGAGTGTGGTAACAGAAAGGAAATTAACTGGAGAGAGCAAAAGCTCCTAAAACACTGTTTTGTCTGCTTTGACCTTTGCCTCATGAGAATCTTCTTTTGGGGCCACAGAACAGACTTGCTGCAGCCATGCCCAGAAATAGGGTGCTTATCTCAGCAGGGCTGCTCTCACTTTCTTCTGGAGGTGAGCCATGAGGGCAGCACAGCCTCTCCCTTTTGATACACAATTTCTTATCAAAATAATGTTTTGCCAAGAGAAGTTCCAGAAATGTCATTTCCATTCAATTCAGATATGGTGCTTTCTCCCTTTTGAATGCAAAAGATTTGATGGGATTTTTGTGGTGATGGTACCTCTTCAGTTGAGCTGTGCTGTAGAGAAAAAATAAATAAGCCCCATCCACACTGCACTTAGTTGCTTGCTGAAAATCTCTGGTAAGAAGAAAGTAAGTGTGAGAGTGTCTACAGAGACCAGCACGTGGGGTAGCTGAGAGCTGCTGCCTTGGATACCTTTTGTTTACACATGTGTAGCCCTGCTCTTGCTCACCTTTTCCTTTGCTTCTCTAAGTAATGGCAGATAAGAGTACTGCTGCACTCTTCCTTATCTCACAAAAAAACTTGTTGCTGAACAGCCTCTCAGCTGGCCACCGCAGAAGGGTAAGTAGAAGGTGATGGTGTGTTCACAGCACAGGGGCTGGTCACTGCCTTACCACTGAACCCATGAACTCAGACTCTTCCGCATATTGGGGTACAGATTTTATTCTTCAGGCTTTCTGTGGGTTTTGAATCCCGAGCCATTTGCTCAATTGGTAGATGTGTATCTGTGATGGGGTTAACAATTGAGCCCTTGTTTTGGGAGCCACACTTCACTACAAAAGCAGTAGCACACTAACTATGGTGAAAATATTACCAATGACACATGAAATGAATTCATCTCTTGGTAGAAATGAAAACAAACTGTTTTGCAGTGGCAATAATACTGTGGCCTTTAGATTTGTCTTTGATGAATCCTGCAATCCCATTCCTGTTAACTGTCTATTCAAATCTTAATTAAATGATGTTTCCATGTGAAAAACAATCACAGCATTCTTCACAATACAGGGTTCTATAATTGTTCCAAAACAGAAATAGTGAGCTTTAAAAATTATGTCTCCTCTATTGACACTCTATGTTGTAGGTTGGAAGTTATTTCTAGCTTTATTGGAGTCCTAGCAGAGAAGCACAAGTTGTAATGACTCTTCCTGTATTTGTTATAAAATATTCCCACTCTGCAAATAAGTAGTCCTTTCTTTGATTAGTACATCATTTCAATTTATTTCTTTTTTTCTAAATCTTCCCCAAAGCAGAAGCAACACACAGCAATTGGAACAGTTCCTCCAGCATTTCCCAAATCTCAGTCTAATGACAGAGCAGCTCTCTCCATCCCAGCACTGGTCATTAGAGAAAGACCCTAGAAGTTCACACCCAGCATGACCAATGACTATTTCCAGTTTCCTTAGTTAATTCATATGCTTAAGTGGTTCCCTCCCACAAGGAGTCAAATATTTAGGAACCTCTCCAGCAGAGGCATGGAGGAAGCATCACAGGCTTCAAAGCTCTAGAAGTAATCCAATTCTCAGATACTAGCTTTTTCCTCAGAAACTACAGCACGGAACTCCAAAGGAAACCTTGAAGACAAGTCTTACTGATTTAAATGCTCCTGACTTTGAGTTTTATCTGATTTTCTAGAAGAACCCTCGGGCAGAAAGGTTACTTTTTTATTCAATGGTATAAGAAACAACACATCACCCTACCCTTCATTTGTTTCCTGGAAATACCTTATGTCAATGAGTCACCTCCTTCAAGCTCAATAGAATCACACACAGATTTACTAGATGCCCTTTTCTAAATGAGACCAAACTTTGTGCAACAACAAATTCAATTAAGAAGCTGAAAAATATTCTCTCCTCATGAAGAAGCAAATTTTCCAAAGCAAAGCTGAAGTGTTATCTCTATTTGTCCTTCTCCTCCTCCAGGATTCCCATTTGAGGCTGACTTAAGAATTTTGGGTCAAACTTTGCTCTCACATACACCCACCTAGAAATATGCCTCTAACCACAGTCTCGAGGTTCTTGCCTTGAGAAAGCAACAGGGTCTGTGGACAGAAAATGCTTGCTGAATTCTTGCTTTTGCTGTAACAGTGTGAGATTGCCTCTGGGTTTGCCTAGGGAGCAACAACTGAGAAAAGAATACCCTTCCCCACATAAGGTGCATGTCCACTAAAAACCAGGAATGGAGCGAGCTACTAGTTTTGACCACACTAGTGCCGGAGTAGTCTCATCTGGGACATTTTGCCACCACCTTGAACCTCTGAGAACTTCTTTTTGGTGAATCTCTTAGGATGCCATGACTTCCACCTCTTATAGGATCTCTCACAGACTGGGACCCTGCCAATCTCACACCCCATCAGACAGGAGAGCACCATTCTGTCCCTGAATGAGCTGGGAAGTATAAGCATCCTGAGCTCTACAGAGAATGACACTACCCACCCCCCCCACACCACCCCCCAATTGCTGAAAGCAGTTTGGTTTCTGCAAGTTTTCTAAGTCTCTTAATGAAAGTTCACCATTTCACTCATTTTTGCACCAGATGACTTAAAGACCAGTTCCCACCAGGAGCCAGCTCATACAGCAGTTTCTCTCCAGTGAGGACTTTTTATGACAGAATTGGTGATGCATGACTTTCCATGAATCACTGGGGGGATCAGGACACCAAATATCCCAGAGATCTGGATTGATCTGACCTCTGGCCCTTCCAACATTTCTAAAAATAGCACTTTTTGCCTAGGTCACAGGCAACAACCCCCTGCTAGACAAAGTCTTTTGTTCCTGACAAGGATCCAGATTCCCTAGCTCAGAAGGGCTTTTGCTAAGCACCTGTGACATTTGTCTGGATGCTGCCAAGATGACACTATAAGGTACCTCCACCAAGACCATGGCTGGCATGGACAAAGTCACCAACAGGTGGTTTTGTGCTGTCTTCTTCAGTAGCAAACTACTGAACAAGATGAGACATCCAGGCTCCAGTGCAGTTGCCACTGGCAGCAGACCCGAAATCTCATGGTTGTGTGAGAAGGTAGCAAAGTACAAACAGATCTCTGATTTCTCCTGCTCATCACTATGTGTTCAGGATGCAGTTATTCCCTCCATAACAAATCAACAATGACTGTCTCTCTCTGAGTGGAGGTGGAAGTCAGGCAAAAAAGACTGCCCTAGCCCCTCCCCCTGCTCTCCAGAATCCTGTAAAACTGATTCTTGGTATTTCCCTCCCAGTTACATACTGGATCTAACAGTGCCTCTTTGATCACCCAGTATTGGTCTGTCTAGGGTCTATCTCTGTGGATCAGAGACAACCTTGAGGAGAGTTGGAATGAGCTTTTGCTGCATTTTAAAATAGAAGTTTTCACTCAGCATGACAAGGTGCATGCGAAATTTCCCACACCAAGAAGTAACTGTTTGATGAAAACTGGAACTGCTGACAACAGTGACAATCTAAAGCCATCTTAGTCACTTAAATTACACAGTGGCAGGCTCAGATTCTCACACGGAGAAGAGCAAAGGTGATGATTTGGAGAGTACAAGAGAAACAACACTTCGCTTCTTGAAATGGATTCATTTTCTTTGAAATTAAGCCAGTATCCAGAACAGTACAACATGTGCTCGTGTTAATGGTAAAGTCCAGTTTATAACAACAAAGTGGTCATCTAGCAGTACAGAATAATTCTGTGACTTTGCTTTAAAGTACTTACCTAAATGTATCTGCTACAGTTCAGCTCTCAGCTATGCAGTTTTTAATTCATACATTGCCCTTGAGTCACCGGGTTGGCTTCAGCCATTATTGATGCACACATGTGCACCAGCACATTCAAGCTGTCCTGGCACAAGGTCTGGAGCATCATGCATTAGCCAGGCTAGGGAAGGCCACCCATTCTGCCAGGAGCTGGTCATACAGCCAGGCAACCTCAGCTCACCTCAACTCTCCCTGCTTGCAATACTGATTTCTCAACCCTGATGGAAGATGGAAAAAGATTAAAATAAGTAAAAAAACCAAAACTCTGTGTCTGTAGCAAACCATCTCCTCAAGGCATTGCTTAAAAATTCAGGCCTGAAGGGCACTTTTGGGTCTAGGCAAAGTAGGAAAAAATAGTTTTAGCACCATCATTCATAAACCAGCTACCACCCTCAAAACCACAGTATCCCGTGAGTGTCAAAGCCCTGCCACCGGCTGCTCTGATTCCCAGCTGGGGTGGTATGACAGTCATGGCTGTGCCGCACACTGCGCACACTGTACCCCACGCTGTACCCGACCATCTCAGCCCTGTCACATGTGCAAGACTAGGCTCTCACTTCCTGAAATCGATGGCAGCTCCTCACTCCCTGCTGGCTGCATTCTGCTCCAAGCACCATCCTCACTCAAGTTCCACAGGTGCCTCCAGCTTGGGGTGACTTTGCTTTATTTTTGTTGCAGTAGCAACAGCTATAGCAGTTGCACTGATGAGCAGTCTTACATCAGCAGGCAGCAAAGGGAAACCTTGGGATGCCACAGAGGGGACCCTCCTCCTCGGGAGTATACTAGTTATCACATTGTCATGGCAACTACTCCTGCCAATGCCACTGTCCCCATGCATAATAGCAATGTCATTGTGTCATGTCCAGGAAGCTGCTTTCTGTTCAGACAGAGCAGCCCTCATGGTCCTCATCAGGAATAACCTAGGCTGAATACAGCAGCTCTGCAAACCTCTAGTCACCAACATAAAAGCAAGGAGAGCTTTAAAAAGCATTGTGGGGATTTCTTAACCTCCTGAAGCATCTGCTGCTTTGAGTTGTCTCTGTTCTGGCAGCAGGTTTAGAGCATACAAAAGGAAATTACATTCCAGAGAGGAAAGTCCCTTTTCTGTGTAGAACAGTTGCTTTCCACGAGGACATAAACCCATATAGCAACACGGCTGAAGGGAAATGCTTGTCAAAAAATAAATTCTCAACACCAAACTAGCTCTAGACCTTATTTATTCTTGTTGAGGTAAGTTGCCCTTAAAACTTCCTCCAGGCTTAAGGAAGAGCATTTCAAAGGCAGAAGAAGTTGGTGATGCCAGCTACCTTTGAACAAGTCTTCTAGCTACAGCCCTTCCTTGCTTCCCCTGGCAGAATTAAAGCAGACAAAGGTGACTTCTAATCCGATCATCCTAAAAGCAATTTTCCAACCACAAGAGCAAACACACAACACATGGAAACCAAAATTCCTGAGTTTAAAGAAAATATGACCTGTTCCTTTCTGAATTTCTCTGAGGTCACACAGGTCCCTCATTTAGTTCCTACACTTTCTGCAAAACTGCTCCATTACCCACATATCCCTCGGTGTGTTTGGAGATTCCTCATCCTTGAGAACTGGTGTGGGAGCTACAGCAGTGACTAACTGCAGTGCAGCTACGTCATTTCCATGGAGGCTGAAACCCCTCCTCCAACAGTCTCTTGTTCACCCACTTGTCTGTCCTGTACTATTTCTTGCCTCTCTATTTCTTTTCTAGATTTTTTTGTCTGGGAGTCTGGTGCATACGTATGTCCATCCTATAATGAGTTGTCTCATACTGTGGTTTCCATATAGCTGCTAAAAGCAGGAGTGTTTTAAATAAACACTGAATGTAGACGAGAATGAGGAACAACATTTTTCACTGGTAGGGAAGGTAAAAACAAATTAACTGGTTTCAAGGATGCACTGGCAGAGCTTCATCCCCCAGGGTGAGACCAGAGATTTTGACTGGGGTTGCTTATGGAGGTCAAGTAGAAATCTGCAAACTGCATGAGGTTCAACAAGTCCAAGTGTAAGGCTCTACATTTGGGTTGGAGCAATCCTGAGTACAGATACGTTCTGGGAGGGGAACTGATGGAGAGTAGGCCTGAGGAGAAGGACTTGGGTGTGTTGGTACACAACAAGCTAACCACAAGCAGACAGTGTGCCAGTGCATCCCAGAAGGGCACTTGTATCCTAGGCTGGATCAAAAGTGTAACCAGCAGGGCAAAGGAAGTGATTCTCCCCCTCTGCTTTGCTCTTTTGAGATGTCATCTGGAGTCCTGAGTCCAGTTCTGGAGCCCGCAGTATAAGGACAGGGAACTGCTGGAGTGAGTCCAAAGGAGGGCCACAGGGATGACCACAGCGCTGGAGTATCTCTGCTATGGGGACAGCCTGAGGTAGTTAGGTCTGTACTGCCTGGAAAAGAAGGCTCCAACAAGACTTATAGCCTGTTTCCAGTAACTGAACGGGCTACAGGAAACCTGCAGAGGGACTTTTTATGAGGGACTCTAGTGATAAGAAAGGGGGATGTNTCCAAAGGAGGGCCACAGGGATGACCACAGCGCTGGAGTATCTCTGCTATGGGGACAGCCTGAGGTAGTTAGGTCTGTACTGCCTGGAAAAGAAGACTCCAACAAGACTTATAGCCTGTTTCCAGTAACTGAACGGGCTACAGGGAACCTGCAGAGGGACTTTTTATGAGGGACTCTAGTGATAAGAAAGGGGGATGTTTTCAGGCTAAAAGAGGGTAGATTTAGATTGGATCTTAGGAAGAAATTCCTCATTTTGAGGGTGCTAAGGCACTGGAACAGGTTGCCCAGAGAGGAACTTTGGAAGTATTCCAGGCCACATCAGATGGGGCTCTAGACAACGTGGTCTGTTGAGAGGTATCCCTGCCCATAGCAGGGGGTTTGGAACTAGATAATCTCTGAAGCCCCTTCCAACTTAAACCATTCCATAAATCTGTGAAAAACAGGTCTTTAAGCGCACTTGTAATAATAGAGTAGGAGGGTGGTACAATGCAGTGCTGCTCCACAATCATTTGTACACTCGGGAGAAATCCCTTCTCTACCCTACACACTAAGGCTGCTTCATACCTGCCTGGCAGTGATCACTGCCACACACCCACCACCCCCATGAGGCTTTCTTCTAAGTGATATTTATAAAACAGGCACTTGCTCTTACCTATCTGTTCCATGGAAAAGTAACTGTGAATGTTAAGTGCTTCTGTATGTTATCTGTGCTTACACACAGAGAAGAACAGGAAGAAACTTTTGAAAAAAATATAACATAAGGCAAGGGACTTCTTTTGGCCTGTGAGATAACGGAGCTCTCAAATAATATCTGCCAATTGGGATATTTAACATCCTTTCTTCCCCATTAAAAATAAATAAATAAAGCAGACCTGCCATCCTGTCAAAGCCTCCGGGAAACAGGGACAGGCAAGAGGACTGGTGCAAATCAATCTGCATTACATTACCTCACCAGAAACACTTGAAGGGACTACAGAACATTTTCATTAATCTTGCATGTTGCTGCTCTGTGTCATCCCAAATGGCATCAAGATGGACTGAAGAGGGAAGCACCTTTGGATCCAGTGGTTTTCCACCTTTCTGAACAGCCAGGAATCAGTACTGTGTTGGGCCAGTGTTGTCCACGCTGGAGCAACACATCATCTCTGCACATCCCAACCCATATGGAGAGGTTCAGTGTGGGACCATGTCCAGGGACAGCAGCAGCCCATCATGGTCAGCCACTGCACAGTATTCCTGCAGCAAGGCCACAGGGTCCCTACCCCTGCTCAAGCCAGCCACCATGCAATGGGAAAACACCTTTCATGTACCCAAAACCATGGAATCCCCACCTTCCCAATTTATCTGAAGGTGATTTTAAAGGTGGTTATAGCCAAGAAGAAGATTCTCTTGCCCACATCAGCCTACAATGTAAAACATCAGTAAAGTTAATAGGTGCTCAACATTACTGCTGCTCCTAGCAAGGAGAAGGTGTACTTCTCTGTGCAGCCAATGGAACATTTGGCCTCTGAGTCCACAACAATACCCTCCTTAGTGGGCCATGGACCTGTGAATGAGGTAACTTCTGCAACACAAGCTGTGCCAATTAAAAAATAGATCAATCTGTGCAGACAGCCCCCTCGCAAATTATTTAACTTTGCCCCTTGGGTTGAATCTTGGCTAAATCTGACACACTTTCAATTGTCCACCTTTTAACACATAGTCTGCTTCTTTCTTTGCAGCTGCCACAGTGTGAATTGCTCCAGGTTTATGCCTGGAGTGTTGCTTCTATTCATGTACTCACTACATTAGAACAGAGACATAATGAAGATAGCAGTATTTGAGCTTTTTCAACCAGAAAATTTCTAGCTGTCCTCAATTTGGGCTGTGGGTAGTCAGTATGAGGGGAAAGGGACAAAAAGGAAAAAAAGAAACCAGCAAAAAAAACCCCCAAACCTGACCAAATGCTGAAGTATTGTTCCATAACGCAGCTCCTGTGTGATGCTTTCAGTTCAAATCCAGCCTGACGTTAATACTTGTCTGAGCTTCCCTAGAGAAAAAAACCATGCTGGAACTCAGCGTATAATACAATTGTGAAGATTTGTTCATTAAAATGGGTTAGACATATAAAGGGTCAAGGAAACTGGCTAAAGGACTAGCCAGTTTACTGGCTAAAGAGCTCTAGCTCTTTAGTGATTCTCAGGCCAAAGTTGCTAATGAAGAAGTCACCTGGAATAGAGAAACCTACCCTTTGTGCTACACAGACACTCCTTGAAGACGATGACAGGAGTCAGAAACAAGCACAAGAAAGTGGTTTCCAGTATCTGGCATCATCTCACATCCCTTGCACAAGTAGCCTCAGAATTAAAGGTTGGAGCTCTCTCCAGAATATTACTGTCATGTCCTCACTGCTGCAGAACTGAGCAATATTTTATGAGCTACTTATTCAGTCAATGTTGCCCTCTTTTGTTTATGGAAAAGCTCTAGGAGGGAAGTTTCAACATCCTCCTACACACAGAGACAAACCCTGGTATTCATTCTCTCCAACTGTCCCTCCAGCCTGACCACAGACAGTTTTTAGTCTATCTTGGATGTGAGGGTCCGATTATGGAGATACACTGAAATCCACCAGGCAGCAGCTGATCACAGCTGGAGCCAGATACAGTCCCAGCACATTCATTTCCATGTGAAGTCAGTCAAGGCATACATTTACACTTATTTATTATATAAATTATATTGGAATAGATATAAAATTATCATTTAAATCACTCCAGCTGGTCTTTTCTGACCAAGTTTTGATATGGACATGAAATCCAGACGCCAAACAGCCAGTTCTGGCTTTCTTCATTCACAGGGAAGTAACGTAAAAGCAGCAAAGCTTTCCACATTATTACATTGTCTCTATTAGCCAAAGTTTTAAAGTGTCTCATTGATTAGCTTTGAAAAGCAGTACATAGCTAGTATGGAAACAGTACTGTACAATTTTGAGCTACAAAATTAAGGTGGTTCTACAAGTAATACACAAACAACTTCAAAAATCATGCTCATCCTTGTCACTGAAATAATTACTGCAGCAACCAATGGGAAATTCCTTCCCCTCAGTAACCATGGAAATATTTAAAGGTTGCCAAAGCCATGCAATTATGGATTTCCCAATAGTTTCCCTGTGATGTGGGAACTCAGTGTGTCGTGCACAGAAAATCAGGGCTTCATGCCACAGAATGCAAAACGCACTTTAATTATCACAACAGAAAGTGATACTTGGTCCAAAGACAGAAACCAGAATAAATCAATATAAGACTGCCACCAGCTTGTAGGATGTCTTATCTACCTGCCTTGTTCAAATCAAACAGAGCCATATACTGTATGTGGCTATCAAAGGCTGCAAAACAAGGCAATTTCAATTTTTGCAGGCATAAAACTATCGAAGTTATCCATGAATATGGATAAGGCTGCAAGCAAGAGGGCCTATATGTGACCCATCAGATGTTGCTAGAACAAGTTGAATGGAAAAGACTCAGTCAAAATTACTTTGGTCTGACCAGCTACCAGAGCTGCTAACCTGTGGAAGCAGAGCATGGCAAGCTCTTCTGTTAGGTGCCATGTCTGGGATGAGGCTAAGGAAGACAGGTCCAGGTGACAAGAGGAGACATCTGTACCCAGGACAGAACTACCCTGGTTCTGGATGCATCAGCACTGGAATCCACAGCTGTGTAGATTCAGCCCGCCCTGAACACGTCCTTTCCTTCTCATTTTTCCATTCCCCAGGTGCTTTTCTTCTTTCTTTTCCTTGCAAATTGCCTCTAAGGAACTTCTATCACGTTAATCTGTCCCACCTCCTCCTTTCTTTCCCAGTCCCCAGTGCCAGCACATCACCACATCACTATCTTGGCCCCACAAGTGCCACCACCTTCAGGATCAGTCATTCTCACTCCCACATCAGCTTTTACCATCAACAACCCAGGGAACAGTCACACAGGATCACGCTATACCAAGAAGCACTTTTAGAGCAAAACCCTGCCTTTCCTTTCAAGATGTTTTCCTTCTGCATCACAGAGAATTCAGCCTAACAAAGGGAACCATCCCCTCCCCACCGCTTAGCAGCATGTGCTCTCTGCTACAGCAGTGAACTCCATTAATTCTTGCAAGTAGATTATTAAAACTGGGCTAATCAAGCAAAACAAGGTGCTGAAGGCATCTGCTGTCATCGGAGGATCAGCCCAGCCTCCCCAGGAGCTGCACAGAGGAGAGGAACTCCCCATTACTTCAGCTCTGCTGGGCACAAATGACCCGACTCCAGCTCTTGCACTGGGCATATGTGATTTCTCAGCAATAAAACCTCCAGCAGACTCAGTGACTGACTTTAGTAAGTAATGCCAACCTATGTATTATTTATCTTTTGACACTAGATCACTTTAGTTAAAAGCACTTCCCTCAATTTTTTTGTTTTGCTGCTTCTTGTATCATTATCCTAGAAATACACTGGGTTCAACTGAGCCTGCGTGTGCCAAGCGAGAACAAAATCTCAGACATGCTTGATGTGCAAGTTTCCACTCTGTATTTGTAAGAAACCATCACACACAATTCCTTTCAGTGCTGGACTGACCTAGCTCCAGGAATATTGCTGGAGGGAAAACACGCAAATTCATTCTGCCTCTACACATCCATGCAAGCTACTAAGAAAATACAAGGAATGTAAATCATGTAGCTGTCAGTCCTGCCTCCTTCTTAAATCCCCTCCCCTCAGAAAAGTTCCTCAAACATAGCAGTGTGAGCAACACTGGGGGAGAGAATGCCTTGCATTAATATATTTCTTCCCCTTTCCCTTTATATCTCTGCGTGCCTGAACTTTCTCATAAGTCTCTAAAATGCACTTAATGGACCCCTGCTACAACTGCACATCCAGACCACTTGGATCACTGGTGTGGCCTTTGGAGAGGAAAAAACCTGAGAACTGCCACCAGCTTGAGACTTACACAAGGAAATCCACATATCAAATCCTTTCTCTCAAAAAATTTAATTCACTGTCTGATTTGTTTGGGTTTTTCTGCTGAAATACGTATGTGTGTAATAGAGAGAATCTTGAGGGAATTTTGCTCATAAAATGACCATGCTGGTCTTTTCACTTTTTTGCATTTTGTTGGGTCATTCAGAAGACTGTCTCAGCCAAAACCCAGGCTGCCTATTCAGAAAGGCACATTTGAATCACCAAACTTCCCATCTGTTTTCCTGCAACAGCGTCTGTAAGAACACAAGACAAAACAGAGGCAGCTCTTGAATGGCTTCTTGGCCTACGGTATCTCTGGCTTTATCGTGAGGCTTCTTTTGAGGACAAATGTTTCAACAACAAGGGAGTCATTTGGTTTCATACAGCAACACACTTCCTCAAAGCCTCCTAAAGGGTCAAATTATTCCAGAAATCACTTTGCTTTCAAATAAAACTGGGCACCACCAAATACAGACTAGGAAACTTCAGAAACCTGGTGGATTCTGATTTATTCTACTTACCATCTGGCCAGGTGTCACAGAAGATCAACAGTGTTTGATGTGTTATTCTGTAAAATGCCTTAGAAGGAAGAAAATGCCAGGTTTGCCAATGAGATGAGATGGTATCTGATTATGCAGTGTCCTACCACAGAGCAAGTCAACCTCGCATCAGCCTGCAGCTCCCTGCACAGTTGTTTACATTCATGGAGTAGGAAATGAAAATTCTTCTGTGGCTGACAGAGAACAGTGATTATAGAGCTGAGAGCATCAGGATTTGTAAATGTGGAATTATGCCTTTATTGAATTTGTGATTATTTCTCGATAGTGAATGGGGTAGGTCTTTCATTTAATGTGCTGATTACAGGTGACTCACCTTGCCAGGCAAATCAGGGTTTAATCAAAGAATAACAACCTAAACATCATTGATGAGCTGGTAATGTGGAACAGGCTGATGGGGCCAGACCTAGTAATACACCATCTCTTGCAGTATGCAGCAAACTTTGCAGTGACATGCACCCTTACAGAGCCATGGATCTGTAATTAATCTGGATTAAGTTGGAAACAGCACAAATGTGGCGAGAAGATTGTGTTAAATACCACATTGGCTGACTTTCTCAAAGCTTTTCTTTCACAAATGGAGAATAAATGGCCTTGATGGCATAAGTACACTTACAGTATAGCACAAACCACCACGATGCACAATGTGGGTAGAGATACCCTGAGCATGGACAATTACACAAGCTAATACTCCACCATGTGAATTAATTCTCAAATTGCATTGATATTTAAGCCTCCAAACACAGAGGGTTGTGGGTTTTTTTTATAAGTACGCTAATATTTCCATTTACTTCAGTGGGACAACATGCAGGCTTTACATTAAGCCTGTTCTGCAGGGTTTACTACGCTTTAGTCACACCAAGTATCTTTTTACTGCTAAGACACCCTCAAGTGGCTCATGAATTCAGCAGCCCCAAGATTCCAGTGCTACTGTATCTGTCACCATCCCTGCATGACATACAGTAATTATAGGCTGCTGTCAGACTAGTAACATCCTCAACAAGTAGAGCTGAGCTCTTGAACATCAGTGTGCCAACCAGACAAACAGAGCTCCTCAAAAAAAAGGGGAGATTAACTGAAAGAAGACAGGCCAAATCCTGCTCTCATTTACCCCTCTTGGATGGGCTGCCTGGGTTTGGCTGCCAATACCATTTGGCAAGTTGCAGCCCTCCAGCAGCAGGGGTTCATGCACAGGTCCTGTGAGCAGAATGTGAGAAGCAGGAGCTGAGCTGGAGGTTCCATGCTCACCCTCTGCTGTGCTGCTTGCTCTGCCACCAACGTCAGTGTAGCTCTGCAGATGGTTTGCACTTGGATCCCAGTTTATACACATTCCTAAGTCAGATTTCCTGTTGTGGTTAGCTGAAAATATTAATCTTGAAACCCTTTCTCTCACATCAAAGTCACACAGTACAGTTCAGGATGGTTATTTTTTTCCTAGGAAGGCTGGAGGAATATTTTTTCATCTTAAAACAAAAAAGGACTTAGATCAAGCCTGATAAAATTCAATCTATCAGTAAGCTATTAGATGAAGTCCTAGAAACAAGTTCCCTGAAGACAAGGTAATGGGACTGTGTCATTCTCATTCAGAATGAAAGCGAATCAAAAACTGAAACAACATATTTCATTCAAAATCTCAAACAGGAACACAGCCAGGCTCCATGAATTGCTGTGCCAATAGCTTCTCTGACAGGGTACATTTGTTACTGAGGCTATTCATTTTTCCCCTTTATCGACTGGGATTCCAAGATTTAATGGGAAACTGCTCAGCTGCTAAGCATAGAATATGGAGATAATGCGTCTAATTTTGCTAGGACACACAAGGCAGTCCTGGTGATTTCAGCTGGAGGGATCCTGTATGATCTTACTCTACCTTTGTGTCTACATGTGGGGAGGACAGAGGAGCTCAACTTTGGAAATTCAAATGGTAGGAAGGCAATGGCAGTGGAAACAACTTCAATGGATTCTACTGCTCCACAAACAAGTTAGGGAAATACACAGTGAGCCTGAGTTCAGCAGGATAACTATAGGTTTCTTTACTGCAGGACTCAACCCACTCAGCCCAACAGAGCAGGGGCATTATGAGTTGGAAAAGGGATAGTGGGAAAACATCTCCCTGGCAAAGTGGAAGGAGGAGATTTTTTCCCTAATTAAAAACAGCCTGAAGGTGCAGGTGTAGATCAGCTGGCTGGACTCAGAACTTTAGACAGTCACCCACCTTGCTTCTAAGCCAGTCTAGGTGTAAACTTCAGCAGAACTCCCAGCCTTGTGCCACAGTGCAGGCAAGTGCCTAATGACACCTACATCCAGATCTCCAGGCAGCCTCTGCTGCTGGAAAGGGGAAGTCCTCCTGCAACAACTGCACTGGCTTATAAAAAAAGCAAAACAGAAAGTAAACCAATCCAGAGCACATCAGGAGAACGTTTAGAGACACTTAAAACAACATAGCAGCTTCAGATAAGGAAACAAAAGAGGGTCTGTCTTTCCAGTTACCACCAGGGCACTAGGAGAGCAGTGATAAAACTAGAAGAGTTTGGAAATCTACTTTGGGGTCCTATCACATCTATTGACTTAGAAGGACAGAGAAGAAAGGCAAGCATGGGCTCATCCAGGGAGCTCACTCTCTTCTGGTGCACTGACAGGACTCCTCTCAACCAGCTGGAGTTGCAGTAACCTAAGACCTCTACAGACCTTGTAATTATCTTCTCCCATCAGCTGACTCACAAGGGTAGATTCTGTCAAATGACCCACAAAGCCCACAGAAGGAAAACCCCTGAGACTTCCCCAGGTGGAAGTCAGGACAGACATCCTGACCAGCCAAGGATCCCATTGCAGACAGAAGAGAGTTGTGGATGGGAGATATTACCCCAGTGGCTAACTAAAGATTCTGGGGTGTGCATATCCAACTACCAACTACAGTAGATATACAGTGGCCATTTCAGTATTTATCACTTTTATTGGGTAAATTTCACATCCTGAAGTATTTGACTACACCTGTGAACATGTAGGCAGGGCCAGAGCTGGTCCCAGGTCCCCAGCAGCAGCAGCAAGAGCATCTCCAAATGCACAAGCTTCATCCCATTGCCAAAATGGTCAGTTCAGCCGCTCAGACCTTGGACCTTCAATCCCATTTTGAAGCACAAGCAGAGATCTGTGATGAGTTTGGATGAGGCAGGCTCTTATATACGACATTGATTTGCCACTGTATGCTACAAGGTATCTGTGCTTCTATTTATACAATTATTTTATAGTGTCAAGGGTAATAGTAAAAGATGAAGGGATAACTGATAACAATAAGCAGGATGTATGCAACAAGGAGTTGGGGTCTATGTGAAGGACAAGGCTGTGTAAAACTAACAACAGGGGTTCAAATTTTCTTTCATGTAAATCAAAGTATAGCCTGAGAATGTATAAATTCAATCTTTTTGAATGTTGGTATTTATTAGTCAGATTGGTAAATCAATACACATTTTATGATGTGTAAATCCATTTCTTGACTTTAAACAGTTGAATTTTCTTGTGTCTAATAATGATGCCTGAGTTGGGGGGGTTATGGTTTGCTGGGTCTTTTATATCTGTACCAACATACAGTTTAAATACTGAGTTGTAAAGAAATTCATATGTAAAAATAAATATATATATTTTTAGAAATGCTAGCATGTAAGACTGTAGCAAAGCAATGTTTTTCTCACCAAGAAATAATTTTACAAATGGAAACTGTATTTCTGTAAATAAACATCTGCCTTCTCATTAGCTTCACATCAACCTATACTGAAATATACATCAGAGAAATCTGTCAAAGCAGTCACAAAGGAAAAACAAGAGCAGAGTTTAAAAGTAAAGTTTTCAAAAATTGTTGTGCTTTTCAAGTCGAAGCGGTAAATAGGACACAGCAATGACAGGAAAGTTGGCAACAGAATTTCATCACTAAAAAAAAATGATTTCTTTCTTTTAAAAAATAAACCTGATGTTTGGTCAACTGTCCACAAGCAGTTTGCAAAGCAGGGAGATAGTTGTAAGATCCTGACATACTGTAAAAGCAGAGCACTAAAAAATGCAGTCAAGGGTCCCAAACCGATTGTCAGCCCACAAATGAGCCCAGCAGACGTGGCTGATGGATTGCAAAGTGCCTCAGACTCCAAATATTTTCTCTTCTACTTCTTAAGAAACAAAGGACAAATCTAGCTTCTAAAAGAGCACAGGATCAATACCGAAGAGAACATAATTAGAAGATACAAAAAAATACCAAAAAAAAAAAAGAAGTTGTGTACTTAGAAATACAGAACAGTCTGTCATTACTGAGCAAGCCCTTGCATTGCATTGCTGAGTCACCCATGGACTCGTGCAGCAGCAGGTGACATTTCTGAGGGCTCTGTCTCAGAAATAAGTTCTGTCAGGCTATATGGAGGTCCCAGGACATGAAATGAGATTGTCCCTTGATCCATGTTGAAATTAAGGGACCTCTTAATCACTTGATTTATTATTTTTTCTTTTTTTTTCCACCTTTATTCAAGTTTTTATTATTGGAGTTGATGTTCCTGCTTTCCTGTGGAGTTGAAGCTCATGCCCTACAATGTTCACATCTCTCCAAGACAGCTACCCAGTCTCTTACCCAATATCCTAATTTCCCTGGAACCAAGTGCTGGATGTTTACTTCAGATTTCTGAAACAAGATCAGATATAGCTCTGGAATTTGCACTAGAGAGAATTAGTTCCCTTTAAGAAGCACTGGGATGATATGGAAGATGCTATATTCTTCTTTCCAGGAAAGAGACATTTAGTAATCTGCACCTACAGTGCCCCAAGCATTTTTCTCTCAATGGAAAAGTATCTTGCCAGAATAAGCACAGGGTGTTCCAGCGTCATCCAAAGAAGTGATAGAGCAGGAAATCTGTAGTCCTGATCTGATGCTCCTCAACACATATTATAGCTTTGTTGGGAGAGACTACAGTGCTCAGCACTTTGCAGGACTGAAGTGTCTGCCCTGGAATAAAAACAAAATAAATTAAAAACATCACATAAACCCTCGCCCTTCAGACTCTAGAATTCAGAAATTTGTTACTTTTAAAATTCACTTAATCTGTCTCTTACAAAACCATGCTATCAGTTTCTTTAAAGTATTCCAGTCCACAAAAGAACCTTTATATTCTGTTTGGAAGAACACATACTTTGTATAACCTCTTCCCCTGGCTTCCGGTCTCAGAAGAAAAACTCTTAGTACATTACAGTGACACTAACCAAACAGGGTATCCCTGCCCAGTGTAGCTGCTGAACTGCCTCTGCAAAAGCTCAGGGGCATCTAATAGCTTAAGTAGCAACTCAAAATCATTTGCTGTTAAGAAGATCATTTTGAAAAGCACTTAGTGCTGGTTTAAATCTTATGCTGTTGAAAACAACAGTCAAGCTGCCATCCACACTCGCAGCAGAGATGAGTAACATCAGAAGATGCTAACTTGGGTGGTGCAACATGTTTCATGGCTGAGATGAGAAAAGTATTTCACCCCCATAGTGACTGAGTATCATACAATGCAAATTAAAAGTTACTCTCTCCCTTTCTCTGAAACCTGGCAGACATCTGACCTAACATATCAGACATTTTTGAAGTTATGCAATAAAGCACATCAGAAAGCTGGAAGCTCCAAGCTTTGCATCTCTGAGCCAACCATAAGCCCTATTATTTCAGGTATGCTATACTTCTTAAAATCTGATGGTTCCTTAGTTTTTCTTCATTCTTATCAGTATTTCCTTCCTGAACTTTCCCTTTCATTTTCCTGTAGTTGTTAAAAGGCATCATTTTCCAGCTTGTCGTTGTATCCTCCATTCAAAAAAACAGAGTCACCAGAACAAACTGATCAGGTAGACCTCTCTTTAAAACAGTACAGATGCTGGTTTTCAGGACAGTCTCATTCCCTGCTTTGGGTCTCTCCCAAGAATTTCCTGACCAGCTTTCCTCATGCAGTCCTACCCATAGTGCCAGGTGTTTGGGAAGAAGAAAAGGAGCTGCTCCAAATTAAGGTGCAAGCAAACAAATGAGAGCTGAGCCTAGCCAAGTGCATGCTGCTTCAAGTCTGCAAAACAGCTAAATCCATACCCATAGAGGAGCAGCTCACAAATTTCTAGTTATCCCTGTAGTGGCAGCTTTGCTGAATCAGAACCAGAGAACTCAGCACTTTGCAGTGCTGATTTTCCTTCTACATTGGAGCACGCATTAAAGGTGTCTGGCTGTGAGTTTCCTGGACATGTAAAATGTTAATGTCTTACAGTGGTTCAAGAGAGATTAGTCCAGGGACTGCAGCACTGAAGTTGTCAGTGACCCAAGGCTTGATATAAATTTGTTCTGGAATCCCATTTAATTTCGAAGACTGATAACCTCAACATCTTTTACGCATGCTTTTGGCAAATCAGTCTCTGTTTTGCTCATAACAAACTAAGAAGCTCTGTGAATTAGTCTGGACAGAAAACTGTCTACTGCCCATATGTTGAAGCATTTTCAAAAGCTGGAAGCAGCAATCCTGCAGAACAACTTGCCTCCACTAGGAGCTTCATTTATGCCTGAAAGCTTAACTTTAAATTTATACACACACTCCTCAGAAAACATGTTTCTTTTCCCTGGAAATTTCATAAGTTGGGGTTTTTTATTGGGCAGTACTAACAGGTTCCACAAGCAAAACACATACTGTATGAAGAAGGATCTTGTGGAAAGCCATATTTCCATTTCACCAAGATTCTCTCAAACTGTGTTTCTACAAATCTCTGAATTCACTGTTTTGTGGACCAACAATCTTTTTGATTACCTTAAACTGTTACCCATAAGAAAGCAAGCCTTCAAAACAAAGCAGAGCAAAGCCTTCAAAGCAAAGGTAATTCCTGCTGAGGAGCTCTTCTAGAGCGAAGGGTAGACCTCCAGTGCAAGCATGATTACACTTTACTGGTTATCCGAAGTCACTTAGGAAGTTCTGGCAGGCCCTTTTCCCACCACTAGCTACTCTTGTGCTGGGGTTGCATCTATTGAGGTTAAAAAAACAACTACCCAACAGGATACTGCTTGTTAACACTGTTCATAATGTTTTAAAATCATTTGCAAAGGAAGAGAAGTCTTTGAGCAGGTAGACACCATCACTAGTGTGGGCAGAAAGCTATATAGCACAATCCCTCCCCTGTGGATCAGGAGACTGCAGGGTAGTAATTTCTACAAAGCTTAATACATCCCTATATTGATGGAAACCTAGTTCTAAATAATGGTCTAAAGAAGCCCCAACAGCATTCGAATCATAATACAATGAGCATGCTAATATTGCCTTAATAAAATCAAGGACCACTAGGTCATGAATGATCAAAACAAATACAGAAATGGGAAAGTTTCAGGAATCTCCCAAGCAGAATCCAGTGGTGAGAGATCTCCAGGTTTTGTGGTATATTCCTGCTCTATTTCTTGTCTGTATGTTAAAAAAAGCTCTATTTTCAACACAATTGGGGAGTAAATCCCAGGTGTCACCAACATATTTTTCCTCTTCTCCTTGGCAGAAGCAGAAAGCCTTTTGCAATAGAAAAAGTTTTGCCCCATTTTATCAGCCAAAGTCTCTTTTTATGAGAACAGTTCATGCATTTTTACCACCGAGGTAACCCCCTGGCAATTACTCCTATCTATCCCTTGCTGCACACATAGCAGCACAATGCTGCACACTTTTGCATTTCTCTTCCATTAATCCTACTACATATTTTTTAACTGCTGAGTTCCAATCGACAAAGTACATTTTCAATACTATATATTTTAACGTTATTTTAATACATTGTTTACCTTCTTTGATTGCCACTGCTCATATTCTTTAAATCACTGTGTGCTGCTTTCTGTGAGCACTGAAATAACTCTGCAGTTTCAAAGGCAGAAAGACAACCAAGCTCATGGTTCTCTGCTGGCTCCCTGCTCACAAAGCAAGGCTTGGGGGTGTGCTGTTTGAGAGAAAGTGCAAAGCAGCACATAAATAGGCAGGAAGGGGATGAATTGTACATACAACAAAACCATATGCAGAACGCACAAGTTATGGGTAAAATAAAGGGTCCAAACACAAACTGACCAAGTAACTTGTGTAGATATAGTGTAGTGGGACCAATCTATTGCAGGACAGAGGAGCAAAGCTCTCAGGGTACTGGGGTGGTCTGACCCAGGAGACAAATGAACTGGCTCCCCCAAATTCATGGTTAATGCCAATTTCTTAGAGTGCCACCAAGAGCTAAATTTATTGCTGTCAGCAGCAGCTATAGCATAGGAAATAACCAGCTGTTAGAAGCCACTCACTGTGCAGCATGACCAATTACCATGGGAATCCAGGGAGACACAGAAGCAAGACCAGCTGTGCTTCTTAATCCTCTCTGCTGAATATTTTAAAAATTTAAGTTGACTTGACAATGAGAGCAGAAACCAGAAGACCACTGAGCTTTCCTACCAGAGTCCTAAACCATGAATGAACAGCATTTTTCTCTCACCCAGAAGGTTAGCAGCAGGGTACTCCTGGTGGCAACTGAAATCTGTGAAGCTGCATCCAGAAGGAACTGGCCCAAGGCTGTGCTTAGGCCATCATAGGATTGCACAGATCCTTCAGATGAAACTGATGATTCCCCTCCAGACTGTTTTATCAGTCCAGACAGACTTAGATGCAGATTTACAGACCTACAACAAGAGGGAAAACTTGCAGTTCGCCTTAAAACACTACAGTGCATCTGGAAGCATGATTTGACATATTGATAGGTATTTGACATATTGAAAGATACTCCTGGCAAGGAAATGATAGAAAAAGTAAAAAGTGAAACTTCTAACAGCAACCATGGTCAACAGTATGTTTTTATTGGGGTAGTAAGTGTTTGCATTACATCTGCTGGTTGTTTTATAGATTACATGCTGAACTGAAAGGATATTGCAGTAGGTAACCACAGAAAAAAAAGGAACCTTTATGCAAAAAGGTTCAGATGGCAGGTTGGAATTGTGGAAGGTCCAAATCTCAACCATTTCCCCAAGAAAGACCTGACCTTCCTGTAAAATAACATTAATCACATGAAGCAAAGCTAAAAGAAACACAGTAATTGGAAGAGAAAGATAAAAATGCAGGAAATATTAGCAGCCAGCTGCTTTGTACCCTCCCAGAGGGAAGCAAAGGAAGGATCTCATCTCAAGTGCTACAGCCTTGGAGTGGGAGGAGGGACAGAAAGGCAAATAATGATATTTTTGGGTGATCTACCCCCTCATAAGCTTGTCTATCTTTTGAGGGAATTCTCTGTTATAATACGATTAGACACAAGAGGATTTTGCTCGGAAGCAAAAGGCATGGAGGATTTTGATACATGGACACTGTAAAATATTAGTGATATTAAGAGTGTTATTTGTTGTCAGATTAAAGAATGCAACTTCTTTACATAACCAAATAAATTACTCCATTATTTACATTTTTACAGCTAGATAAATATTTTAACCCCTGTTTACTGCCAGTAGCTTTAACTAACTGCTTTCTGTAATCCTTTTATAAATCTTAGTTGTGAAACATAATATCTGATAAATTCTGAGCTTTCCACTGGTACTTTCAGTAATTTGGATTGCAGCTGCCAGGCATGTTCTTCAGGTCAGATCCACCCTGTTGCTGACCTCCTGAAATCCCCTTCCAGGTGACATCATAGCCTGAGTCTGCAGCATGGATTTAAGGCATAAATATTGCCAAGAACAGGCAATGAGCAGCCTGCAGAGGCACCTCTGACAGTGCATCAGTTGAACAGGCACAGCTCTTGGAAAGGTGTTTTTGCCAACTTCATGTGCAAAAAAGAGTGTAATAGCTAACAGATTCATAAAGATCGATTTTTTTAAATTACTTTGAAAGGGAAAATATATACATATAGACATTATTTTAGCTAAGGTCTTCCTGTTTCTTCAGGAAGGTGTTTCTACAGCAGCAGTTAGGGTAACAGCAATAGAAGATACTTGGGGGTACAATTACAGTGTTTCACAGCCCAGCACTGCAAGGACAAGCCTGTATCTCTAAGACACTGCAGCACAGATAACTGAAAAATTGCAGTGTTTTACACGGGATATTTAAATCATATTGAATACCAAAGAGCTGCAACTTTGAGCAAAGAGGCAAATGCACCAGAATTGGTGTAACCAGTTCTCCCTGTCCCCAAATGGGTGCAATTACTCTGCAGCAGGCAAAACTCGCACAGCTGGTACGTCAAAATATTCTTCGACAAGCACAGAGCACTTGCAAGAAGCTGAAACCTCAGAGCTCCGTGTCCTTGGGTCCAAAGATGGTTGTTTTAGAGAGCAGCAACTTTCCTTAAAGGTCTCAAGCACATACTTATTTGAGGTCCCATATGTTTAGGAGGCTAAAGATCATTTTTATGATCTTCACTTCTGACACCTTTTGCACTCCCAAGCCCATAATTCTGTAGGTATCTGAAACCATGAAAAGTCTGAGTCAAAACAGAAATCCTTGGGCTGTATATGAACTATCCAAGACACCATTTTTACAAGACGGTCAGCAGCTCCCTTAGCATTACATTTCATCAGTTTCAGCACAGCTTTCTACAGCTGAGAATGGCTGCAAACTCATGATGACAATTCATCTTGGTTGCAAATCCACTCTACACTCACGACAGCATCAGTCTCATGATCAAACTTCTCAGTTGGAAGGAACAGTACATGCAAGTCACTGATGTGGGAAATCCACCACAGTCTCAGGTCACGGATTCACAGGATCGCAGCAGTCCCATGGACTGGCAAAGGATGTCACAAACATCTGCTGCTCTTACTTTTGTAACTAGAAAAAGTGCCTGAGCTTTTCCTGCATGTTTCATCTTAGACATGATGGCACCTGGCTGCTGCTGTTACTGAGTAGGGGACTACTAAGTTCTGAAGCAAAGTGACTGAACATATATAATATGTTGGTTATCTGATTTGTTAACCTGAGGAAATTTAGACCTGTATCTTGTAGATCATAAAGTAAATCGGATCCAACTATAGAACTGGCTCTTTGGAGACAGCAAGAACTCTCCTTGCAATGCCAGGAAGCACATTTGCTCCCTAATGCTTCAGGAAGGTGCTCAGAGACATTGGAAGAGAACTGTGGATTAGAGACTGAGTGAATGAAAAATTAAAAATAAAACAAAAAAAACCCAAAAAAGCCCAAAACAACAAAACACACAAAAAAAGAACTAAACCAGAACAGAAAACCCTAAAAAAACTACACTGAATTAACAAGGCGTAGGTAATACCTGTCAAGAATGGAATATTCATCTCTAACTTAACTGCCTTTAAAGATTAAATGCTTCAGTTACAAAAGAAACAAGAAAATAAGATCATTTTTTGTCACATTTGGATGCTTCACTTACCACAGTGATGAATTAAAACAACTGCTTGGTGCAGCATTCTGTATGACACGAAACACATGCTGCATGCATCGATCCTTCACATGAACAGCTCTTTGAACTTCAGGCAAAAGTCTTCTTACATGTGCTTTTTTTCTTTGCATTTTACAATCGAAGGAGGAAAACACATTTCAATGTCTTATTCTGCAGGAGGCCTTGCTTCTCCATGAACTTTATTTTGTTCACCTTTGTGATGACAAATGTTAGTACTCAGAGGCTGCGTTTCTCGTATCATTTCAGTTATTGGTGGAGGCCTGGAGAACTTTTCAATATGCAGGAAAAATTCCCATGAGTTTGGATGGAAGGACTGTTAAATTATTTCATGCCCCCAGCTACAGAAAACCTTTGGAGGCTCACAAACTGACTGTTGGCAACACAGCACTGAATCCTCTCGGCTCAGGTATTTTGCCACAGAAAATATGTTCCTATAGGACCTTTTTCATCCAGTTTCAATCAAGCCCTGACATGCTTCTGCTCTGCTCAGTCCCAGCAGCACTGCCCACAGACAAGTAACACTCCAGCCGAGTGCAGAGTTTTGACGTGGTTTGGGACCTCATACCAAGCTCCAGTGAGTGCTGTGATGTGATGCTCTTGGCTGCACTCTTTCTGTGCCTGGTAGTGTAAACATATGAGTAGAGAGGTTTCTGAGTGTTGATTTTTGACGTGTTAGGACCTTACCAAAAGAAAAGATAAAAGTAAAATTATTTCTGAAATCTTTGGTTTTCCAGGCAAAATTTCTAGAGCTGTCACAGAATCACTGAGGCTGCAAAAGACCTCTGAGATCATCAAGCCCAACATATGACCTGGCATCAGCATATCAGCTAGACCATGGCACTCAGTGCCACATCCAGTCTTGTCTTAAACACATCCAGAGATGGCAACTCCACTTTCCCTGGGCAGTCCATTCCAAAGTCTGATCCCCCTTTCCGTGAGGAAGGGCTTCCCAACATCCAACCTAGCCCTCCCTTGGCACAGCTTCAGGCCCTGCCCTCTAGTCTTGTCACTAGTTGCCTGGGAGAGAACCCATTCCCCCCCCTGCCTACAACTTCCCTTTAGGTGTTGACAGTGATAAGGTCCCCCTGAGTCTCCTCCAGCTCAACAACCCCAGCTCCCTCAGCCTCTCCTCATCAGACTTTCCCTCTAGCTTCTTCACCAGCCTCATTGCTCTCCTCTGGACCTGCTCCAGTAACTCAATCTCTTTCTTGAAGCAAGGGACCCAGAACTGCCCCCAGTACTCGAGATGAGGCCTCACCAGTGCCCAGTACAGAGGTAGAACTATGGCCCTAGTCCTGCTGGCCACACTATTCCTGTTCCAAGCCAGGATGCCATTGGCCTTTTTTGCCACCTGGGCACACTGCTGGCTCACGTTCAACTAGTTGTCAACCAGTACTCCCAGGTTCCTCTCCACCAGGCTGCTCTCCAGCCACTCATCCCCCAGTCTGCAGCTCTGCTGGGGGTTATTGTGGCCCAAATGTAGGACCCTGCACTTGGCCCTGTTAAACCTCATCCCACTGGTCTCTGCCCATTGATCCAGCCTGTCCAGATCTCTCTGCAGTGCCTTCCTCCCCTCCAGCAGATCAACACTCACCACCAGCTTGGCATCAAACTGTGAATTTACTAAGGGGAGATTCGATCCACTCATCCTGATCATCAGTGAAGCTGTGGAATAGAACTGGGCACAGGACCGATCCCTGGGGGACACCACTGCTCACTGGGCACCAACTGGGTAGGGCACCATTCGCAACCACTCTCCGTGCCTGGTCATCCAGGCAGTTTTTAACCCAGCAGAGGGTGCACCAATCCAAGCCATGGGCTGCCAGCTTTTCCAGGAGGATGCTGTGGGAGACTGTGTGGAAGGTTTTGCTGAAGTCTAGGCAGACCACATCCACAGCCACCCTATCCACAGCCATAGAATGAGATCAGGTTGGTCAGGCAGGACCTTCCTTTCCTAAACACGTGCTGGCTGGGCCTGATCCCCTGATTGCCTTGTACCTGCCACAGATGGGAAGAGCTGCTGTATTTGCATATGTGATTTTGGGATAATTAAAAGCATTGTCAAGTAAACACAGTGAGAAATAGGAAAACTTATGCAAACAATATTTCAAAACTCACTGTCCAGAACCAGAGAAGACTAACATGGGTGTAACAACACTGCAAAAAAAAGGGGTTATAAATTACCTTAACAGAGAATGACATTATGTAGCTGTACAGTCTTCACTCCAGATATATTACAAAGGATTTACAACCCAGCCAGATAATGCTCATGCTTTAATTTTTATCCAGCTCTGAATTTAGGGTATCTTTCTCTCAGAAAGAAAATAACAGGATTTCAGATGCATGGTTTGCTTCACAGAACTAATGAGATAAAACTTCATACTGGAGGTAAAAGAACTCATGCACTAATTCAATGAGAAAGTTTGCTTTGAAGGATTTGATATCAAATTAAGATTTGACCATCCTGCGAACCTCACTGGTTGGAGACATTTGAGCCAGAGGTAATGGCTTTTTCTGAAAACTTGTGTCCAGCTATGCCAGAACAAAAGATCTGCAGGTTACGGAGAAGGGAAGAGCCTTTACACAGACAAAGCAAGAGCACAGGACTTTCTTGGGAATTGCTTAGGGAAACAAAGGGGCATTGTGCTGTTGTATTAGCTGTTGGTTCTGTCACTAGATGGTCCCCCAAAATCTCATTTTCCTCTTCTTACACATCCTCTGCCTTCTCTTCTCCTGCTGCTTCTGCCCATTCTCTACCTGCAAAAACACCTTCACTCATCTCAAGTAAGCTATACATACATGCAGCAGCATCACAAGGGATTTGATGATCTTCCACAGCTCTCAGTAACACTGGTGGCTTCTGTGTCCTCCTGAAGCCTTGGCTTACAGGTGGGATGAGTTACCTGGCCTCTGCCACCACAGCTGCATCAGAAAAAAAGGGATGGTATTTAATGTCGCAGACCAAAACTGAAAAAAATCCCACCAAGTTTAGATGTCTAATGCCCAGGCATAAGGGAGAGAGTGGAAGATGATGTTACTGAAAAGAAAATTAAGCATGAGAATTTCTCAGATGCCCCTTGCAGCCCCCTGGTCCTTTCCTATTACAACAGCATAACATCAATTTCTGGGCATTACTCCACGGGATGAGAAAGCTATGAAAGACTGTGCATCATGTAAGAAAAATATGGTGTTTTAATGCAGTGTGCTAATCACATCCGTTCGTTGTACTCCCAGTTCTACAGTCAGGTGGTGGGAGAGTTGGCAGATGCTTAGCTCAAGGTTACTTTTCTAAAGTCTCCAGCAGAGATTGATCCTCAGTCCTTCAAGTGGTGGGAATCCACCTCAAACAGGAGCTCTCAACCATCTTAACAAACACCTGACCACAGCAGCCATCCTGTATCAACACCTGGGAAGCTGTGGCCAACCCTTCCGTAACATCGACGTGTGTGCTGGGACCTCCTGTCATCCCAGTGCTCTGGTGAGCAAGGGGAAGGGCGCAGCAATAAACTTTTCTTACCCTCACAGAGATTAGGTTGCACAGCACAGCAGTGCTCCAGAGGCAGTACGTTCAATAGCCCCTGCAAAAAGTAATAATGAAGGTTCATTTCTTGCAATAACACAACAGAAAGTGAGGAGACTTTTCGATATAAGTATCAGAGCGCCTAGGTTAATGGAGATTAACAGCAAAGAGGTTTATTAAGCATGAATAATTTCCTGCTTATTGTCCACAAATGCATTAGAGTGTGCTTTTCTTTTCTTTTTCGTAAGCCAAATGTGTAATTGGCATTATTAGCTTCCTCCTCCTCCTCCTCTCTCCCTTTCCTTTCGTTTTTAATTAGAGCATAGAGGGGGGAAATGCATATTTGATATGAAGAACAAGTAGGGAGGGAGAATAATAATTCTGACTGTTTCAATTATTCCTACACAAGATGAGCCAGATTTCTGTTAAGAGCTCAGCCTCCTCAGTCGGCACCGGATCTGAGCGAAGGCCAGGACTGTGTGTTCTGTGGGGCTGAAATGTTCAGGAGATCCAGCTTTCACCCAAGTGCAGAGTGGGTGCAGGGCTCTGCCTTAGTTTCATCCCTGTGATGGAGCCAGACCCTTTCAAATCATTGGTCTCAGTTGGAAGTTGTGCTTCTGGTAAACGAAAACTTCCCATCAGCAAAGTGCTGCTTTAGTTTGAATGTCCCTTTCTTTGCACCTTTTTAGTATTAGGGGTACTTCATGTGCTGAAGGGAACCATCCTCCACCTTCATCTGTCTGTCACCAGGCAATCTGCTTGAGGTCACCCAAATATACAGAACTGTGCATGCTCAGATGGATCTGTTTGCTCTTTCAAGGCCATATCTGCCCAGCCAACCCTCATTCCCTTACCACCAGTAGCACCACCAGCCTTGCTGCTGAGCAGGCGTTCACACAACCCATCTCTTTCCCAAGCTGAACTGCATTCACTGGACCAAATCACAAAATTACATACACGGAGGTTTTGACAGCCTCCTTTTTCTTCCTCCTTTAGTTTGAGAAAAATTTAAGATTAGAGCTGAGAAATCTGTTATGATCTTTGAAAATCTCTGTAGCTTTTTCATCATTCACCAAATGCTTAAGGACTAGTTTTGTGCAGGACACACTTAAGTGTAGTTGTTTACTACTCCTGAAGTACAGACATGTATTTCAGGTGGTATATGGTGTTTGCAAAACAGTCACATATGTATCTATGGAAACCACCCGAAACACATGTCACATCACCATGGCCCCATTGGTTAGTTCCTCATGTTTTACCAATATGTTCACTCCAGCAATTCAACTGTGTAATTCCAGCTTGAGTTCATTGGTGAACACGATTTGAGGACAAACATATTTTTACAAAGCGGGTGTTACTGTCACTTCCAACCTGATCTCATCACAGAATCACAGAACCAGAGTCATTACATTAGGGTTGAAAGGGACCTCTAAGATCATCAAATCAAACCTGCAACCCAACACCTCCATAACCATGTTCCAAAGTGCCACATCCACTCACCCTTTGAACAACCTCCAGGGGTGGTGACTCCATCACTTCTCTGGGCAGTCTGTTCCAACGTCTAACCACCCTTTCACTAAAGACATTTTTCCTAATGTCCAAACTGAACCTCCCATGGTGCAACCTGTAGCCATTTCCTCTTCTGTCATCAGTTATTTGGGAGAAGAGGCCAACATCAGCCTCCTACGACCTCCTTTCGGGCTGCTGTAAAGGGCAATAATGTCTCCTCTTCTTCAGGCTAAACAGTCCCAAGTCCCTCAGCCTCTAAGTTTTTCAAGGAGTACATTTGCAAAGTCAGTGAGGAACATGCTGAGAATTATTTTGGACTGCTCTGATGCTCACAGTAACACAGGAGGAGATGGGGCTGCTGCTTACAGAACTGCAAAAGAAAGTCATAAATGCAAAGCACTCCATCAGTGTGCTAGCTCCATCAGTGGCACAGGCAGACCAGCCCCTCTGCCATCCCTGAAAGGTAGCCAGAAGATGCCACACAAGCAGAAATGAGCACATTATTCCCATGACCTCTGCAGCTCACTGGAGGCCCTGCATGAGCAGGGTTGTTGGCTGTGTTCAAGAATTACACCTCACAAATGTATTAGTCTCAGCTGTGGTTTCAGCACACTGAGCCACTTCGGGGCCTCGCTCGAATTACATGTAAGCGAATATAGACACAGATTAGAGAAATCCAGACCTCTGAGAAAGATGAGAACTTGTAGTTCCTTCACAACTTTCAATCTTTCCCTGTTTTGCAGAATCCTGAACACATTGTCAATCCTCTTAAACACAAGCTGCAGACTCTTCTGAGGCACCACACTCACAGGAGGTAGTTTATCTCAAGCACATAATTAATTTTAAATGATATTAATTCTTTCCCACAGAGAGTGCTGCAGCTGTTCCCACCTACCAGTACCTGTGTGCACCACATCTCACAAGTGAACAGGAGGATGTTATCTGGAAATGTGCTGGCTGTCAGTTGCATTTCAGACCCCAGTACTGCATTCTATTGCTGCCATTACAAGGGCCACTGGAATAGTTACAGATTTGCTAGCAGAACCACGGGAAACAGGTTTACATCAGGTTGTCTTATAAAATCAGCGAACTCACAAAATATCCCACCTAGCTGTAGGAAAAAGGTAGCAAGGGGTTACAAAGAATGGGTTGACTTACCTCAACCAGAAATCCCAGAAATCTTTTTCCTTGCTTGCTCCATTTTGACCTGCAGAAGAGCCATCTCCAGCCAGCGAGTAACAAGGACAGCTTTTTCCTGCAGAGTCAGAGTCAAGCACCCAGTTGTGTAGTACGGGGACACATTTTGTTGGTGTCCCTATTCCCAGTATGTAAGAGAGCAGAAAAATGGTGGCTATCACCAAAGACCAAGCAGTTTGCTCACTTTCCTTGCTATCATAGCAATGGAGAAATCTGACTTTAAAAAAAACATTAATAAACCCAAAATGAACAGACTTTACTATTCCCTGGGAAGTAATAACTTACATCCTCTACCCTCTATCTATTATATACAAGAGGCACATGAGAGAAAAAGTTGATGTCACAGCTTTACAAAAGATTTTTTCCCAATGCAGGTGCAAGAGATCAGAGTCAGGATTTCTACTAATTCTAACCAAACTGGAAAGAGTCCCCAGGGTACTGACAGTTCTCAGGCAATCCCAAGAGTGAGCCAGTTTTGCCTGTTTGGGAGGGGGCCTGTGTGCTTTCATCACTCTCAAGCACAACTGGTTCTTGTATTAGCACACGTGGCATGTACTGGGACTTTTGGGGAGATGCCAGCACAGATCTGTAAGGTACTTCCAATACAGCCAAAACACTACGTACAGAGCAGGCACATGATAAGAGAGTAAGGAGATATTAGGATGCTCTTGTTCTCTCAGCTTGATGCTGCAGTTTCCTGCTTTAAAAGTAAAGCGCTGCCCAATCAGAAACCTGTTATCTGCCCTGGAAAAAGCTAAAGATTGAGACTGGTGGGTCTGCGTGGGTTCTCTGGCTTCATAGCAATGACATTTAGGGATGCAGCACAGCAAACACCAGGAGCACTTTAGCAAGCAGAGCTGATTGGTTACCCTGCCTCTGTGCAGCTAAGCCAGGTGAAGGCTATGCTTCAGAAGATGGTATCTTCTACTATCCCTTGGTTGTTTATTGTCCCGATCCCATTTAATTTATCCATTTGGTTTTTAGATGGACAGAACCCAAGAGATTGCTCAGAAGAGGTTCTCATTTTGTATAATAAAAGGGAGAACTATGCAAACCAGGCATTACTGATGTGCAAGGTGCTTAGAAAGTTAGAACTCTGCAACTTTTGATAGACAAAAAGCCACTCATTGTATCATTAAAGTCTAATGAGTATGAAGGCAACTTGAAAACTCCAGAGCATGTACATGGTCGTGATGCATTATTCTTTGAAGATAGCTTTTGATGCTTTTCTAAACAGAATAATTTTTCTGCATAGTATTTGATGGTGATGTGCAAAAAAACCATGGCATTAAGAGCAGAGTAAGTGTTAAGAAGAAATCCACTGCCTGGGACTTTCTAACATTCTGTAGGTGATTGACGAACTCAAAAGAAATCAGATTACTCCCCCCAACCCATCCATCAGCCACGGACCCTCTTGTAAAACTTAATACCTTAACACATACATTCAACCTCTGGTCTACCAGCCCCAGTAGGTCATAAATTTAAATAATGTTCTTCTTCACTGCTTATATTTCAGGAATGTCTACTGTACCACCATAGGATGGAAAGACATGGATTGAAGTTTCTGCTTTGCAGATTTACTGTGATCTCAGAAACATCCCAGAATCTCACTGGTTATACAGGCAGAACCACTACTGGCCCTAATTTCAGACAGTGGTTATTATTTGGTTTCTGAGCATTTGTTTTGCCCATCGTGGGCTGTGGGAGTCTGCCAATGCATCTGCTGGCTACATCCCTTGGGGAAATGCTGCATATGGCACATTTTGATTTGAATATCTTAATGACAAGGAATAGAATTTTTTTGCCAGTGCATGATGGGTTTTTCAAGGCAACTTGTTTTCAGCTGAGGTCCCCAAGCTCCCTTTGGAGAAACAGGGAATCACATCCAGGATCCCAACTCCCCAGAGCAGGGCATTAAGCACAGGAAAGAGTCTCCTCCAAAGCAAAATTGCTGGGGGCCTTACCACTGCTCTTTGGAGTATCACAGAATCATTAGGGATTGTAAGGGACCTCAAAAGATCATCTAGTCCAGTCTCCCTGCCACAGCAGGATCACCTAGACCAAATCACACAGGAACACGTCCAGGCAGGTTTTGAACATCTCCAGAGAAAGAGACTCCCACAACCCACCGTGGACAGCCTGTTCCCAGCTCAGTTCAGTTTTGCATACTGGTGCCACCACACGCAACCCATCTAGCAAGCATCACTCCTTTTAAACACCCCAGTCTACCTGGATGGGAACAAACACCACTCTGTGTTTATCTCATACACACCTGCCTCCACATTGACCATCTCTTTCCCTTTCAATAGCTCCTTCTTCATCACAGTTTTCCATTCTTCTGATTTTAACTGTGCCAACACCACCGCTACCTCTGTGCTGCTCACCTTATCCTCCCGAATAGGAAGGACCCAGACTACACGTTTCCAGCCCAGGTCTGTCTGAGCACGAAGGCTCCAGAACCAACCTCCTCTCCAGGAATGGAGTTGAACATTCCCTGCCGAGCATCGCCACCTGCAGTCAGGCAGCTCCCGGGCTGCCTGGCAGGGATGCGCTAGCCATAAAAGCTTCACAAGCAGCAGGCTGGGCTACTTGATGGATGGTCCTCCTCAGTGCTTTGGCTCCTGTGGCGTCAAACCAGCGACAAGAACTGTGATCTCATATTAAATATATGTTATGAAGTAACTGCTGAAGTTAACCGAGCCCCATGCTGTTAGCACAGTGGATTTAAGACCTTCACCAGTGCTCTAACTGATGATGACCGCAGACCTGTATTCATGTCCTTCAGCACTGCAAAGGTAGCATAAGACCTATGCTCTGCAGAAGCTGCATTTTGAGTAGCTCTTTCCATAGGGCAATTTAAAACTAATTCCTGACTGTCAGTGCAGGGGAAGGTCTTCTCGTGGATTTTTGCAAAAGAAAATCAGAGTGCTTTTCCAAGGAAACAACAAAGTTACCTGGCATCACATGCTAACTGCACTGCACACTAAGTGAAGGCAAGAATTAAAGCCCCTGTTGGCTGCTTAACCTGATTTAGAGCTCTAGTTTATATTTAAACACTCTGCTAAAAGGCAGAAGTGCTAAGGACTGCAACACACATCCTCTAGTGAATCTTTCCTCTGAATGCCACCTCCTCCAGTCCTCTGGTGTGGTCAGTCCACTCATGGAGGTAACAAAGACAAATCTTCTTAGAGCAAAGCCTCCTCCATGTGCCGTTTGAGCTGATCTGGTGCACAAACACAGCCCTGTGTTTCCCCAATCTCTGTGTCATTGGGACAGGTGACTGTAGGAGATAATGCTGCATCTCTCGTAACAGAAATGTTCATAACTAGCAGAAAGTTTAATGCAAATTTTTTTTTTATATTTCTTCTTTCTAGAGTTTACATTATGAGAAAATATCATGTCTGCATACAGAAAAACTCAAGTCCAAACGCAACCAGGTCTTCTAGTAGAATTACTCAAGGTGACTACCTTGAGCTGGTTCAGAAATGGATTGGCTTGGGAATTTTTAATTGGCAAGAGAAGAGAAAAAAGATGTCATTCAAAGCCTACAGCAAAGTCCCATTTGTTTTGTATTAAAAGTTAAACTTTCTCTGTCTTTAAATTAACATTTCCAAAAATTACTTTTCCGTAAGTGAAGTGTTGAGGGGTTTTTTTGCTTCCTGTCAATCACTGCCTTGTTATATCACTGGGATAAAAATCCAGTATTTCATTTTTGTTTTAAGATAAATTCTGGAGAAAGGATATTTTTATTGAAAGAGCCCTGCTGCCTGTGTTCAGGGAGGTACAGCTGGTACCTGGCAGCACATGAAGCCACCTCCAAGTGCACAGCAGCTGATTTTCCTGGCCATCTACATCTCCTGGGGCTTTTCCCAAATCATATTATTCTGGCAGAGAATGTTTTATAGAGGAAAAAAGTAATCACCAGCATATGTGAATAAGCATGCCACTTGAAGACCCGTACAATGCCCCAAGGCATTGTGTTATAATACAGAAACTTTGTGATGACAGTACAATGCACCACACAAAAGTGCCAAGAGCCCCTCATAGGATCTAACAAATGGCAACTCGGATTTTTTTCTGCACTAAGCAGGCTAAAGATGCACCTTGGGCATCTTTTCTCAGTCACCACCATACCCATCATCTGACATCCCTGTTGCAGTCCAGCAGAGTCCTCTAACAAAGGCTACTTAAGATGCTAAAATACAATCCTGGGGCGGAAGGATGCAGAGCACTTTGAAAGCAAGGAGCAAGACTAAACTGTCAGTTTTTCCCAGAGAGAGGAGCCTCAATGCTCCATACAAGACCATTTGCTGATTAATGTATTTCCTGAGGGGCTGGGAGAAGAGAGCTGTGAACAGCAAGGTGGCAACTCTTGCACAGATTTGTTTGGATCTTTTGATGTGGTTTTGTCCACTGGAGTAAAATCGTGTTTCCAAAAATCACAGCCACTTCCCTGCCACTGCCAGTGAAGCCCGGTTCTGAGAGCATATCACCCATCTTGGGGGAACAGAAAGGCCACAACTAGGCTGAAAGTGTGTAGCACAAAAGCAGGGATCAGAGCTTCAAACACCTCTGATTTAGTACTTAATACTTACACAGTGGTAAATGAGGGAGGGTTATTTTATTCTTTATAAGAACTCTAGGAGAAGTTTTCTTCTACCTCTTCATTGTATTATCTTATAAAACCCTACAGATAGTCTCACAAATATATTTCTCTGCCTTAAGCTCCAACAGACATTGCTTAAGCGTGAAAAATCCACACCAGTGAAATAGTAACATTCGTACATTAAATACAATAAAACACAAAGCACAGAAGATGCCAGTGAAATATTTATGTGCACATTTATTTTCTTGTAAATACTTTATCCATTAAGATCTGGCTTGATCCTTTGTATAGGATGAAGATTTGCCTGTGAAGTGTAGTCCCTGGAGAGTGACAACCTTTTACTCAGGTAAGAGGGTGACAGTGATGCTAAATACATCAATGAAATTTCTGTCAGTGTTAGCATCGGTGGTGGAACAGAAAATGGGGTTCCACTAGCTAATCCACTGTTAATGATCTCACTTCATGAACACACTTAGTCTTCACTGTAACTTCTCGCTGTTGGAAATAGTTTAAACTTTGGGGAAAATATTCCTGGGAGAATCAATTATCATCATGGCACCTTCCAATATTTTGATTTATTGATTTTTCATAGGTAAGAGACCTGTAACGCAGGCTTGGCTTGGAAGAGATCAGACAAGTGCCATTGCCTCAGCTGCTTGGCAGCAAACAAGGAAAGTTTGCACAGGCTTACATCATATACGTGGAAAGGGAATGGTGTGTTGAATTGTTTTGGAATGGGAACTCCTGTATACCTGAGTTAGTTCTAGTTATAGTTAGTTATAGTTATAGTTAGTTAGTTCTAGTTAGTTATACCTGACATGAGCTCATGATTCTTCACAAGCTCCTCATAGTGATGTGGTCTCTGAGCAAAGCCCTCTTCTTTAGAGTCTTGAGAGGCATTCCTGCCCATAGCAAGGAAGTTGAAGTAGATGGTCTCTAAGGTCCCTTCCAACATTAGCTATTTTTATGATTCTATTATTCTTCTTTCCGTGTCTCTAACTTGAAGGCCTTTGCTCCTGATCTTCATTCTCTGATGCTGTTCAGGCTGACAAGATGTCACAGCAGAAAGTTCTGCATATGTGCTTAGAGCTACACTTTAGATGTGTTAAATAGGAGGGTGTCTGATCAGTGAGTCAGGACCTCACCACACTTCCCACTGATCATCACACCATAATAAAGGTCCTGTTCCTCCCTCCTGTACTTCTGTCTTAACAGTCTGTCAAACATTCACAACAGTAAGCTTCAGCTACTCTAAAATATGAAGGGAAGCTCCACAAAGGACTAAAATTTCCCTGGAAGACTAGTCACTTGAAGTAATGTGAACCTGAGAGGAGCTCCTCTAGTCACCTGGAAAAAAGATATGAACGTATAGGATAAGAACTAATCTATAAATGAAACAAGCTAACTAAAGGTGAAATTGCTTTTGTGATAAGAAAGCATATTAAATAGCCAGGTAGTAATTTAAGATTAAAGTTCAGTACCAGGTAGAAAACGGAATTGCCCAGGAATGTGGTTTATAACCAAATATTGACCCCTAAGACTTTGCTCTGACCAGAGTCTGTCAAGACCCTCTGTGATTCGCATTGATTCCAGCCAAGAATAAGGCTCCATGATGGAAGTGTTTGAAGGGTAAATAATATATTTCTAAGCTCAAAATAAAGTTTCATGTTTCCTACCAAACTCCGTGGGAGATTCTTCAGTATTATGCACTACTTGAATTTTAGAACAGCTCAACATCACAAATAGCAAAGGAAATGTGTTTCAATAACACAGGTGGCCATATGAATATATGTATGAACCTTGGCACGTAGTTTTATTTTGCTAAGAATTGAAAAGTTGCCCTCTGGCATCTCTCATTGCTGTTTGCTGTAAATCTCACATGAAAATGCAAACAGGAAAGGACAAAAGGCTCACTGCTAATCCTGAAAAAAACACTGCAACAGCTGAGATTACCCAAATCTGCCTGAAGTGCCCTTATGCCAATAATTAAACAGCAGCTGGACAGCCCCTAATTCGGGAGTGTCATTCAAGATGGATATCCGAGGTGGAAACTAGGCACAGAAAGAGTGATTCAACCAAACACACTACATTCATTAAATTTAAACCACCACTGCTGCCTCCCTGAAGCCCAAACAGCCAACTCACTCCAACCTTACCTTCTCCTTATCACCTTACCCATCTCCCTTCTCAGTCACTCCTAGCCTAACAGTTTGCAGGCCAGGTTCATATGATATATGCATTTTTGTCTTCTGTACTAGCTGTTGCCTATATTAAGGGTATTTTTCTCTAGATGAATATCTGATTTCCTTCTTTCAACATTCCTTTATAGCATTTGCATTAAAAGGAATATGGTACCAGAGAGGGGAGTGGAAGGTACTTTAAAAACAACTTAATGGCTAAACTATTCACTTGATGATTCAGAAAGAAGCAGAGGTCTAATATAATAATATAATCACATGCTGTGGTTATAAAACAGCATCTGGATTCTTTGTGAAAACATTGATGTGATCACAATCTCAGTGACAATGAGATCACTGACACCATACACAAACAATTCTGTCAAATTTTGTCTTCTTAAAGTTGGGGATTCCTAGGTACTAAACCATTCTACCAGGACATTGCTTTTCTTCCATCAGGTGAAGGACTATACTTGGTCATGTTTTACTCTTCTTTGGAAATTTGGTGTTCAGTGCTAGCAGTGTGCTCAGGTAGCCAAGAAGGCAAACAGCATCCTGGCTTGTATCAGTGTAGCCAGCAGAAGCACAGAAATTATTATCCCCTTGTACTTGGCCTGGAGAGGCCACACCTCAAGTATTGGGTTCCATTTTGGTCACCTCAGTACAAGAAAGAAATTGAGATGCTGGAGCAGGTCTAAAGAAGGGCAAGAAAGTTGGAGAAAGGTCTGTAGAACAGGTCCTAATGAGGAACAGCAGGAGAGTTGGAACTGATTAGTCTGAAGAAAAGGAGATTGAGGGGAAACTTCATTGCTGTCTACAACTACTGACAGGAAGTAGTGGTCTCTTCTCACAAGTACCAAGTAATAGGACAAGAGGAAATTACCTCAAGTGGCACTAAGGGAAGTTTAGGTTAGACATTAGGAGAAACTTGTTCACTGAAAGGGTTATCAGGCCTTAGAATAGGCTGCCTAGGAAGAGGGTTAAATATCCATCCCTGAACATGTTTAAAAATCATGTCGATCTGGAGTTTAGGGCCATGGTTTGGTGGTGGGCTTGGGACTGTTGGGTTAATAGTTGGACTCGATCTAGAGGGTCTTTTCCAACTGAAACAACTCTATAACTGTATGATAACTTTTGCAATAATACTAGTGGACCAGCAGAGGTGCAGCAGTAGCTGTGAGTTCTTTCCCCTTACAAGAATGTTGCTTTTACTGGAATAGAGTTGAGTAACCAACTTTAATTCACAGGCATTTGCCATTAAACAAGTGCTCCCTCTAGCTGATCTCCAGGCTTGCAATGTGCTCACTTGGGTGGTGTTTCCACCGATGCAACCAGCAATCAAATAGTAGAAAAACAGGATAAGCACTTCCTTTCGACATCCATCATGAAGTGTAATGGAGATGCAGCTCAAATGGTATGGAAGGAGATAAAAATAATTTGCAATTTTCAAAATCAAACACTATTTTTACTATAAACCACAGATTTTGGCCACAAAGAGCACTGAAACACCTAGGTCCTTGATGTAACAGACCGTAGGAAAAAAGATCTTAAGGCTCACGCATAAAATTGCCTCATTACCTGCACTTTGCTTTCTTATTTGCTTTGCAGCTATTAACTCTTCTGACAGTGATATTTGCTCTGATTAATTTTTAAGCAACAAAGAGATAATGCACTCTTTCTCCTCCTCAGCTGGGTAACCACAGCTAGGTCACAACTGCCTATCCACTCTGCTGCAGGAAATTGTGTTATAATGAAGAAAATTCTTTCTCCACAAAGATACAGCAACACAAGCACTCAGGGAGCTTTACCAAATCACACTAACTTCCATTTCTGCTCTAAAAAGCTTGTCTTCTCTAAGATTGCTATTCATCAAATAACTGGCTCTGCTTGCTCCACAGATAGATGTCCTCCTCCTCCAAACACTGCTTTTCTGTAAGAGGGAAACACTGACACCCATAACTGTTACCCAAACTTACCTATGCTCCCACAGCTCCTCAGGGAACAGCCTTGCCCCAGGCAAGCTCCCCATAACCATCGAGATCCTGATACCTCACTGAGCTGATCCCAGGCTGGATGGGGCTGATGAGCTCTTGCAGCAGCTGGTACAGGCAAAGAAAAACACCCCCTCACTCATTGCTACTCCATCAAGAGGTAAAGCTCCTCTGGCTACATATAGCACTTATCCCATTTGCCCTAAATAAGCTTGTTACCTTAATCAACATCTTCTGCTAATCCAGTCCATTTTCACTGGAAAGAATTGGAAGCGATTACAAGTCCAGAGCATGAGAGCTTCTGTAGGGAGATGGCAGTGAGTGGTAAGAGGCCAAAAGAGGATGAGTTAAGAAGGACTAAATGAAAAGCATGTAGAAATGCACAAAGTGGAAAGACCTACCTACACCACAATCACCATGAGGCAGCACTGCTGCTCTACAGTGGTCTTAGACTACCATCAGCAAAATCATTGTGCCAGAGTAGAAAAGCAGGGTGTCTAAAATGTTTTTCAAAGGAGTAAGCTTTTTTCTCTGCACAAGAATGGCCCTGCACGGAGCAGGGAGTTTCTGTGTGGCCACCTCTCCTGACACACAGCACCAGTAATGATGACTCTAATCCCAGAACGGGCAGGGCAGCAGACGTGGCTGCAGAGAGAGCCTGTGGGAAGGGAGCACAGACACAGTATCAAGCGGCAAAGATCTGCACAAACAACTTAGCAGTAGTTCAAACACCTCATTAATTTAATTTATAGGGAAAAGCTGTCAGCCTTAATTTTAGTTAAACACTGAACCACAGGTGAACCTTGCGCCTGTGAAAACTGCAGAAAGAAAAAGCTCCGCGTTTTCTCATGCAGCACCCAGTGGCCTTATTAACCCGTGCCAGAAAGGTGGGAGGAAAGCAGCACAATAACCGCCTGGGAACTTTTCTAGGCAATGCCACATCTGTGATCTATGTGTTTGCAGCAGAGAACATAATGGCAGCTGTGTTTTCATCATGTCAGAGATTGTGAAAAAGCAAAGCAGCCACAGCTGAAGGATGGAAGCTGCTCTCTCAGTGCCGGCTGGAATACTGGCTCTCTGCTGCATACTTGCACCTTGAAGTCTTTCCAGTTTCTCCTTAATTTCTAAGATACATCAGCTTGTAACTGCAGTATGGGTGGGACTAGAGGAGCTTTAAAATCTGTGCTACTGCCCTGTTCATCTCCTCACAACTGTGTGGACATTTTGGTGGTCTTGTAATGAAGGCTGCATTTTTATTTTGCTGCTCATTAAGTGAGACAAGGCATTGCCCAACTAGAAATTTCCCAGGTTGGCTGGGACAAAAGCTTTCACTGGAAATCTACCTGGGGGCACAACTGGGTGTAATAGAGACACAGATACTTCTCCCTCCAGCCATTTCTTGATCAGACTCCCAGCACTCTGGGTACATCCTCTGCTTGCAGATTTGGCTTCCTCAAGTCACTCACTGAATAAAGGATGAGTGCCAGCTGACCAGGAAGGGCTAGCCATAAATACACTATTAAAAACACATCTTCTGGGCAAAGCTCCTTTCCCAATGCTGGGACAGCAGGCAAACACCTCTAGGATCAAACTGGGAAGGATTTTCCATGTCACCTACTGCCTGGATGGGCTGTTGGTGCCAGGTTACTGGGTTTGTGTATGTCTCTAGTTTAGATGCAAGGTCAAATCCAATACATTTCCCAAAAACACCTGCTATGCTCTGCCAGGTCTGGCCAAGTGCTTCTCTCGCATGACTGATCTGGTTCAGGTGAAAGATAAACCCCAGCACCAGCAGTCAGGCAAGGGAATGGCATATTCACGCTGCTGTTCTTGTGCTTCACCCTGCCATGGTCCTGCCAGATTATACATCGAGTATTGAATGTAATATTCCCCCTACACTGGAGCAAAAAATCTCTTTCTGTGTTTCAGCTGTACATGTTTTTTACATCCTCCTTCCTTGGTGCTTTGTTTTAGGAGCGCGTCCTCCACAGTCATTTCATAGGTTTCTATTCCTAGCTTCAGGAGAGGGAAGAGAATCTAATAATATTGATGAATAACCAAGCTGCCGCTAAGATGTCTGCCTTTAATTTCAAAAAATACCTGATAGAAAAAGTAGCAGGGGAAAAGTGAAAAGGGATGTGTCACTGCAGATTGTACGCAGTAATGCAGAGTGTGATAGATTAGGGGCCATGTTCCCAAGTACGTCGTTGACATCAGTGAAATTAAAACATAGTATTGTAGTTTCAAAGAGTAGGGATAGTCTAGAAAGCAGCTCACAACTGACACCCTGAAAGGTGAATCCTCTTGAAAAGCACATTTGGTTTTTACTTTCCTTTGAACAAACACCCACCCATTTCCTGACGTTGACTTGCTTGTTGAGATCAGCTCACCAAGGTACATTAGAACAAACAGCACTGGTGAGATGAGGCTTGCAGTGACTTCTGGGCTGGTTGGCACGTGTCTTCTCCATGTGATTCACAACTATGACTGAGCCTTCCTGATGGAAAACACGGGCCAATCCCTGCCCAAGCTGCACAGCAATAAACCGACTCACATGCAGACTCTGGGTAATCAGCAAAATGAGAAGAATTGCTCTAAAACTACAGGGGACCTGATAAAATGGTGATGGAATGAAAGAGCTGCTCAAAGGGGTGTTATCAGAGTTCCTGTAGAAAGGGGAAAAAGAAAAGCAATAAGGGAAAAACATTATTAAATTGTAACTGATAGCTTTGGGATGAATGTACAGCTGTTTATTATCTCCAAGAGCAACATTCAATGCTTAGACTACAGCAGGAAGATAAAGGCAACAAAACAGGTCACTGCAGTTTTAACAAAGCACACAGATCCAGATGTTGGAGACCTTTAAGATGTTGTTAATATCCAACTATTAATTTTACCAAGCCCACCGCTAAAACATGTCCTTGAGCACCATATCTCGATGATTTTAGACAAGTCCAGGAATAGTGATTCAACCTCTTCCCTGTGTACCTTGTTCCAGCCTTTGATGACCCTTCCAATGAAGAAATTTTTTGTGTTTCCTGTTTGGGACAAGCAACGCTAATATCTCCAACGAAATTTGACATATTAAAGGTAGCCAATGCAAGAACTAATAGACTGTTTTCTCCTGCAAGTGCATGCCAGGAGACATAATTAACAGGGAAAATGAAGAAATCAACATTTAAAGATAAAATATTACTGTATTTCTATTAAAGAATTCTCCTTGGTCCTAGGTGAAAGGAAATTACCCATCCACAAAACATCTCCTTGATAACTGGGACTGTTGCACACTGGCATAACCAAGAGTTCAGCAGATGGGTATTTATTGCCCTGGGCTACTGGGAGTTCTTCTAGCCCTCACAGCAGCTGCTGCTGCACCAGAAGTGCTGGTTTCACACTGTTGTGCAGCCAGGGAAGAATCCTGCTGCTGCCTTTCGCTGCTTCTACATTGATTTTTAGTTCTTTTAAAAACCAACAGGAAACTTTCTGGATGAAGAAGAAAGCAGCTTTTCTAAGGTGGAAGAAATGCTAAGTGGAAAAATAATAAAACTAACACAAGATAAACATCACCAAAGACTAGAAAATCAAGGTGCTCTAATAAACTCACAGTTTCCCAAGGAAGATCTGACAGAGCCATCTACTGCTCACAGAGCTTGGCAGCCACATCTGCTCCAGAGCCTGGGCCAGTGGCAGGGAGCAGCCAGCACATCCCGCTTGGATCCCAGCTGCTTGTGAAGGGAAGCGTGGGAACTTCTCCCCAGTGTGAATTATATTATCAGACCTATTAGTTTGTAACATCAAAGGGAAAGATTAAAAACAAAAGTCAGTGGCGTAAAGAAAAGAATAAGAGACCGATAAATAATACATAAAACAAGAAGCAGATATTTCTCATAACCTTTTAAAATAACTCTTACACAGGTATATTATACCATAAATATCAAAGCTGCAGTGCAGCCCTTATATGACAAGTCACAGACTAGTCAGAAAACACGTTCTGAGTTCTGAATCATGG
>VZRI01010797.1:48692-74661 GCA_013397515.1 Upupa epops | reverse complement strand
TTTCTAATCAGGCCCCATTAGTCTTTTTTTTTTTTGGGGGGGGGGGGGGATAAAAGAGAGAAAAATTAATAGCATCTCTCAGCAGAAAGTTATTTCTAGGCTTCTACTTTTCAAAGGGAGCTGTCATTATTTTGGTGGGTGTAATGGCACATGCTGTACCAACCATATGCAATCAGAGAATGAAATGCTGGCTCAGATATGAAGACATAATGAGATACCAGCAAAATTAATGAGAAAAAATGATTGAAAATAAAACTCAGTACAGTGCAAAACACAGATGTTTCCAGCACTACAAAACTTTCTCAAAATGTATATTCTAAGTTGCCATTCTTGCAATGGTTTAAGATTCCTTTAACTTCAAATTGTGACTTCTAGCTCTTTCCCTAAAATGAGTTTGCACAAGGTACATGGCACACACTGAGTGAGCCAAGTCATTGCCAGTGGTGACTTGGTAAGGCTAACTGGGAGAAACTGCTGATAACAGTGGAGACTTGTGATACTGTTTGACTTGAGGTGCATCCCCAAGTAAACTGGGATTTGAGACCCTAAAGAGATTAGAGTTCTTTCACAGAATCAATGACTCATAGGATTATTAAGGTTGGAAGAGACCTACAAGATCATAAAGTTCAACCATCAACCCAGCCCCACTATGCCCACTGAACCATGTTCCCTAGTGCCACAATCTACCCGTTTTTTTGAGCACCTACAGGGACAGTGACCTGACCACCTCCCTGGGCAGCCTGTTTCACCATGTTGGATGGAAGAGACCTTTAAAATTATCAAGTCTGTTAACCCAAGCACTGCTAGGTCACTACTAAACAATGACTTTAAGCACTGTATCTATATTTCTTTTAAATACCTCCAGGGATGGTGACTCCATCATCCTGCTGGAGCACAATAACATATTCCAATGCTTTACAACCCTTTCATAAATAAATTGTCCTAATTTTCTGGCACAACATGAGACAATTTCTTCTTGCCCTATTGCTTGTCATTTGGGAAAAGAAACTGACTTGCCCCAATCTCCTTTCAGGTAGTTTTACAGAGCAATAGGGTCTCTCCTCAGCCTTCTTTTGGACCTGGCACTTGGCCTTTTTGAAGCTCATGCAGCTGGCCTTGACCCATCAATCCACCTTGTCCAGATCCTTCTACAGAAGAGACAGACTCACCCATCTAACTTGGTGTCATCTGCAGACTTACTGAGTGTGCACTTGATTCCCTTTTCCAGATCATTGATAAAGACATTGAAGAGATCACATCCCAATACTGAGCCCTGGGGACTACCCCTTGTGATCAGCCACGGACAGGATTTAAATCTATCGATTGCCTCTTTGGATCTGGCCAGCAATGTTTTGATCCAGCAAAGAGCCCTTTCTTATTGATTGAGGACCTATATGCACAGAGATGTTATCCCCTGATGGCTTACATGAATCCAAGTTCAGTTAGAGAGCCACACTAGAGACAGCCTTGTCTCCCATTCAGGAAATTCCTTCTCTTTGTTGCATTCCCTGGCTCATAAGAGAGATGTCCTTCTGGCTTCCACTGTATCACTGCTCTTCTCTGCCTCAGCATCCCCACCTGCAAAATGACCATGGCTCCAGTAGTCCAACATCACTGGGAGAAATGCTCTGACAAAGTGGTGAGGGCTAGAAACAGCCTCTACCACTAATTTTTGTTAAGCAGATGGGCCACTCAAACCCTATTCTAATGGGTATACGGCTTCTTCACACTTTCCTTTCCCTTCTGACCTGTGCAGTTTTCCACCTGTAATCTCCTTAATCCATAAGAAACTCTTGACCACAGATCACTAGCACAGCCATCAAGGTTACCCTTAGAGCTCACTCTCTGCTCTGTGACCAAAATGGGAAGAGGCAAGAAAGAAGTTGGTGGAAGAGCAGAGACAGGCATACACTTACTACTTAGCGGCTGGTGGACCTCTGCGGCTGTGCCAGCAGCACAAACTCATAAAACCCATGGAGAGAACATGCTGTTCTCTCAACATACAGAGGGATTGATCCGTTTGTGTAACATGGAGATGAGCAGCGGCTGCTCTAGCCCAGGCGCATGTCACCATCTCACCAGCAGCAGCTGGTACAGAGAGCTCCCTTCCAAATCCATTGCTTTAAGAGCATCTGGAGACCAATTCCAGCCACAAAAGCTCTTGTTCCTCACGAACAGTTTGTTTTCTTCAGAATTTTTCTCTCAAAATCTTACCTTCAATCCAGAGAAAGAAGGGTACTAAAAATTCATATTCTGCCCTTTTCATCAGGGCAGAGAGGAAATACGATGGTGCTCATTGTTGACTGCAGAACTCTGTTTTTTTAGCTACTCATAAAATTTTACCTCTTTAAAGTGATCCCTAGAGTGGTGTTTATTAGAGGAGTCTGAACTCATCTTTGGCCAAAACTGTCTCTGTCTAGCTATCATGAGTCACATGTGGTTTCAAAGTGCCTCTGATAGCAGTTCTCCAGAACAATGCAATCCATATGTTTACATTAAATATTTATATGACACTACTTTGTGCTCTTCTTTTGGTCTTTGAAACTCGTCAAAACATATTAGTAAAGTTCATTATTTAACATTGTTGGTAGCATTTTGTATGAACACTGCTAAACACACAGACCTGTCTGCACAGGTCAACATAAGGGAGCAAAATGGGAAAACCCAGCCTTGGCTCATGCCAGTCTCAAGGAGAAGAGGGAGCACAAGTAAACTTTGGAGCTGTGATCAAATCAGCACAGTAATTCTGGGCAGAATTGCAATTTTTCAGAAATTTGATATGGAGAAGGGCAAAAGTGCTTTCCAAGGAGGAAACATTTTACAAATACATAAGTGAAAAAAGGTTGGGTAGTAATAACCTGCACTCCTTACTGGACATGGACGGAAATTTAGTAACTAGAGATGAGGATAAAGCAGAGGTACTTAATGCCTCCTTTGCCTCTGTCTTCAACAACAGGGTAGACTGTCTTCAGGATGACTACTTACCTAAACTAGTAGACGGGGATGGGGTACAGTGTAGTTCCCCCGTTATCCAAGAGGTACTAGTTAGAGACCTGCTGATCCGTTTGGATCCCCACAGGTCCATGGGACCGGATGCGCTTCATCCCCAGAGTGATGAGAGAGCTGGCAGATGAGCTTGCTAAATCGCTCTCCATAATTTATCAGAAGTCGTGGATCACAGGTGAGGTCACGGATGATTGCAAGTTGGCGAATGTGACCCCCATTTACCAGAAGGGTCAGAAGGATGATCCAGGTAACTACAGACCTGTTAGCCTCACCTCAGTTCCGGGCAAAGTTATGGAATGGTTAGTGCTGAGTGCTATCATGCAACAACTGCGTGACGGCCAAGAGATTAAGCCCAGTCAACTTGAGTTTAGGCGGGGTAGGTCTTGTCTGACTAACCTGATCTCCTTTTATGATCAACTAACTCAACTGGTTGATGAGAGGAAGCCTGATGGATTTCAGTAAGGCATTCAACACAGTCTTTTTGGTTGATTTGGAGGTTTTGTGTTTTAAATAACCTCATAATATTCCAAACTAAGGGCGGTTTGTAGTTGTAGTATGCCATTATGACGCTTCCTAACTGAAGTGGAAGGAAAGTGTTAGAAGTTAAAACTTCACAATACAGTCAGAACTGGCAAATCCAAAGGACTTGTTGGTGTGAGTTGAAATGAGAACAAGCAAAAGACATTTTAGCAACTCCAAAACATTTTGTAGATATATGGTTTCAATAAAAACACTTATTGTATAAGACTGAAAACTTCTATTTTGGTCTACAATAATCCCATTTTCTCTCACAGATGCAAGCATCACTAAGAACAGAAGGTGGACTGCTGCCTCCCATAGCCGATAGTGTCATTTACAACAGGGAAATTCATTACATGTTGAACCACATGAACAGACTCTAATACTCCTGCTGGAGGACCTGCAGAAAAGGTGACAAAATGCACTACTATGATAGAATAATTTGGAAAAGTGAAGACATGCCTCCAGAAACATTTGCAAAGTTTAAGCAATGATTTTTTTTCCACAGACGGTTCTGCAATTGTTTTTACCAGTAGAATCATACCAAAAATTCTTAAAATGACATTCTAAAATGATAGGAAACTGCATGAAAAGCCAAAATAAATCAAAGAAAAACGTAAGAGACTGTTGTGTAACAAGCAGGGTAGTGAGAAGTAACCAGTAAATGAACTTGCTGTGGACATCTGGAACACATAGTCCAAAGCAACTGCAAGGTAAGGAATGACTGTTACAGCTGCCTTTCAGCATGAAGAAGCAGATGCCAAACAGCTGGGCTGAACAGTAAGGAAAAGTTTCTTGGACATGGTATTAATGGCCAGGAGCCAGATATTGAGCTATAAATTGACTTGGAAGAAACTAAGGCTGCCTAGAAGAGAAACTGCTTTTTCCTGTGTAACTCCCCATGAGTGTGAAGAAAAGAGAAGTTGATGCCTTAGCTGCAAATACCCACCTTCAGAATCTCTTCCTCCATAGGGGAGAAACCAGTCACTGGCAAAAAAAAATTCTAATTAATAAAAATCCCAAATTTAGAGGGAGTTTTCTGTAGGCTAGCTGCAGATGAAGATATGGTTCAGTAGAGTCCCTTGTCTGTTCCATATGTTGGGTCATTTTCTCTGACATATATAGACTTTATCCTCAGTATCAGAAGATGAATATGTGTTGTTGACTTTATTACTCTAATTAGTATTAACTCGTCCACACTGATATTTGTGTTGTTCCTTATATCTGCTAGGATTCATTTTTAGAGTTCACACTACATAGGACAGTCCCTGTCTACCCCAGATTGCTTTCTGTTCTGTATGGTCATCAGCAACAATCCTCTGCGGAAGTTTTTCCTGATGTGACGCTGGATTTACACATTGCTGTAATCACATGCATCTACTGAGCTTGAATCCTAAAAGCTAAAACACTTGGATTTTTTTTTCCAAATCCAATTAAATGCCATTAAAATATTTATATATTGGGTGCCAGTTCTCCCAAAAGGGTCCCTTTTACACTCTTTTAGAACCATAATACTAGGTATGTGTCACAGCTGAATCTATTCCATTCATTGCTTTTGGAGAATTTTAGCATTACCATATTCCCAACTTAACAGCAAGTTCAAAAAGAAAAGGATTGACTCAGAATAAAAAGAGTGGCATCCAGACAGTTACTATTTATAGCATCAAACAAGCTGGAGCAGAGGAAAAAGCAAATTCAGAGTAATATGAGGACCAAGTGCCATCTTGTGGATCCACAGGCAGCACACAGGGAATGGCACAGCAAAGCCACAGATGGGATTTAGGAGTCAGTCAGACACAGGACAGATTGTATGCTGTAGGCATAGATACTGGTGTTAAAAGAAATCACTTAGTTGAAATTACTGGCATGCCCTCTCTTTAGAAGACCACAGACATCACCTTCAAGATTTACGTTTGCTGACTCACACAAGCAGTCCATAAAACTTTTACCACCCAGTTCTTGCATCACAGCCATAAATTCTGATTGTGTTTTACCTCAACGCAAACTGGATGCTGACTGCAAAGCCAGGCAGAAACTGCTGTTGCACAGCAGGGAATGTTCACATCCTAGGGTTACACAGAGCCAGTGTCAAGAGTCCACAGTTGTAGGAGTGATTTGCCAGTCTCACCACCAAGACATCAGTTTCTCTCTATATATTGCTCCTCAAGATAAACTCTCATTGCACAAGTGGCTGTGGCTGTTTTGCTCCTACATCTCCATCTCATAAACTTAGAAGACTGTGATATAAGGCTTAGTGGAGGAATAACACCAGATCTGATACTCCAGAGGTATATGCACTGCTGCTGAGAAAGCAGCTGATAGCTCAGTGGTGTCAGAACAGAAACCAAATGGCTTTGCTGAAAGGACCACACTCTATCATAAGGTAAAAATCTCATGGCTGTGAGAAGAAATACCTAGAGTAAGATTTTTCAAACATCTCAAAATTACCAGTCATGCCTCCCCTAATATATAGAAAATATCTGTAATGACTGAGAAGAGCCACAATTTCCTCCAGTGAAAATGTTTCTGTTGGAAATCTTTCCTGTACCTCTTTCCCCCCCAAAAAAGATAGTAAGTCAGAAACTAACAGAGAAAGTCTCATTCCTCTCATGTCTTCTGCGTATTTTACAGAATCACATATCCCCTACTCGGAGGACTTCTGCAACCTGCCTCCCACTGAGATCCAGTAGCTATTGGCAACCCCCTGGAGGGAGAATTGTTCCACAGTTCTGTGCAGGCTGACACTATGAACAATACGGCAACTGAGTGGATGTTTATCTTTCTTTTTTGTACATTTGCCCATTATTATTTTACCCTACTTTTTGCCTAAGCCAGACAATGGTACAAAATTCCTCGGGAGATGATTAGGGCAAAATCCACAAAGAGGCTACTCCAGCAGAGGAGAGAATTTAGGAGTAGGTCAAGAGTCTTATCTTGATGCTGTCCAAGGAGGTAAGGCCAAGCCAAATATCCCTCATGGCCTTCAATCTTTATTATCAGCCCCATGGCAATTGCTTGAGTGTAGAGAGCTATGACTCAATCCATTTTTCTTGGAAGCTCTTGATAGCGCTTCAAACAAGAGATTTTATTAAGAGGAATGAAAACAAGATCTCAGCTGACTCCCAGCTGCCTTCCCCCACCACAGGAGCCACACACTTAACAATTCAGCTCTGTGGTTCACCCTCCCTTCCAAGCAAGATCAGCTCTCTGCTGTGCTACAGGTGGACCACTGGTCCTTCTATACCCAAAACCTTTTCTTCATGATGTGGGTCAGAGCTGTTTTTACAACCACAATTACCATGGACTTGTGGAACAGCAAGGGAATAAATAATTTAATACCTGGGTAAAGTGTCCATTTGGATTGATACTAGGCCAAAAATAGTGCTTCTCTGCAATTCAATGGATGAGTATTACAACATTCAACCCAGTTTAATGGAGTGATATTCCAGTTACATGAAGTTTCTCAGAAAGATATATACTACCTATCACCCACTTTCTACTCTATTATCTGTAATGGAGATGATTACTTTTAAAATACCTTTCTCACATGCAAGTCATCTCTCTTGGCTAACTTTTGAGAGACATACTGAGATACAAACATGAAGCCATCAACCTTGAAATCAAAGAAAAGTGACCTGTCTGTCGATACAGACAAATCATTCTGGGAAAGAATCCAAGGACAGTCACAGAAGGACTTTCAACCCACATAGCTAAGCCCTCCCATTTGTTTCTCCAGAGACAGGCCAGTCTGGAGAAGAGAGTCATCCCTCTGAAGGGACAAGAGCAACAGAAATATTCCACAGGTGTCTGAGGGCTCCTGCATAGATGAACGGGCACAGGCACCATTCCTCCCTCTCCCCTGTAAAGTCCAAGGGGCAGCATTGTAGGGTTTATAGCTTGTAGTATCCCTGCCAGACCACACAGCTGATCTTCTGCTCACTCCTCTACTCACAGTAGTTTAGCTCTGCCTCTAGGGAATGGATCTCTAAATTACCCTAGCAGCCCAAGCACACTTACATGTGTGTGTGCGTGTTATATCTCCACTCCTTAGAGACCCCAGCACTACCAACCCCAAAAAAAACTTCAGGAGGTGAACATTTTAGCCCCTGATAAACAGCTCATCTTTCTTTCAGGATAGTAATACAAGTACTTTCTCTGTGGACATTTTTTACTCCCAGATAAGTCCTTCCCTACCACAAAACACAGGAGAGATTGTATTTCACTCATCTGCTCAGTTTTCAGAGCAGCTCCAGAGCTAAGTCTACTATCTCAAACAGATTTTCCTTAATAGGGAAGTCAAGGTACTCCTATTAGCACCATCACTATGCTGTAAGACCAACTGACTCAGCAGAGATCAGAAGACGAAGGATGTTCCTGTTGCTTATGAGACAAAACCACAGAAAAGGATGTCTCTCAAAGGGCAAAATAATTTAAATAAGTTAACACCTTACTTCTGGAAAATAGCTGCAGTAAAATAAAACCTCAGTGGGTGTAAGTCAGTGGCACAGTGACAGGACTCCAGGAAAGCTGAACTCTACTTCAGCCCCTTTCCTGTCCACTCTGGGCAGTCTCTCAGTGAGATTTTTAGGCAGAACTCTAACAGTGGCACCCACGGATGCAGACAGTCCTCTTGGTGTAAGGCCAGGCTGTGAGGATAATTACACCATCCCAGCTGACCCACATTGTCTCTGCTACTTCGAAAGGGTGTTAACACCTGAAACCGGTTGATTAACTTGCTGAGTAAGAAAAAGCCACATTCCAAGAGGAAACGAAACCACAGAGGAAAATGTCCTCATGGACAAAGTGGGCTTTGCTGCCAGTAATACACATTGCTGTCAGAAAGCAAGATTGCAGCTCCTTTCATGCTGAGGAAGGAAGGAGAGACAGCTCACCATGTTTCAAAACTTGATCGAGACTGCCACCTACTCACATGCAGCTGCAATGACCAAAATTGTGCAGGGTTTCTAGACAGAGGAACAGAGGCGGGGAAAAAACGCATTTGTCAAATTGTTTAAAGTGAAAAACATCTTTCCTTCTTCTGGACACAATGGGGAGAAGGCTGGCCACACCAGCTCTGCAGTGTGCAGACACTTTTTCTTGGCTGAACTGATAGCTGTAACTCACTAGTAGCTAATTGATAGCACCTAACTCAGACTGAGCCAATTAACTAATTAGAGATTAGTTAATTGTTTTTCTTTTCTTCCTATATATGAAATGTGCACAAGTGCACCATGGTTTCCTAGAGGAGGCCATCTGAAATAGTTTGACAATTTGGGAGAAGTACCTGCATTTCTGTGACATTTAAGCTCTTTCTCTTCACCTGTGTTAAGTCCTATGGTCTTGCTCCCTCCCAGACCTTGTGTGAGAAGGAAGCAGAAGAATTTTACAGGCGCAACAAGGGGCCTAGCCCTGCCTGCAGCCTCAGATGTAACAAGTGAATCTGTTGCTCAGGCACAGCAAACACTTTAAGTCTCCCTAATACCCAATCTCTTTATCTTACAATGGCTGCTCCAAAACTGATGATCTCAGAATTCACCACCAATGTTTTCTAGCATAGGTGGGCTATCTGGGGAGCCAGAGAGCATCTTCTTATCCATCCCAGAGACTGCCTACATGTGACCGTAACCCGAGGCTTGTCCTACCAACAAATGAACAGAAATCAGTGTCAAGTTCAAGAGTTTGGAGACTTCTCGCAGGGAGGAATACAGAGTTTTCCCATTTTGGTTATCCAGAAAGGCCCAAGAACAGTTAACCCACGAATCAAAGGATGGAGATGAAACCATTCCTGTGTCTTCCCTTCTCTCAAAAGCAGACACAGAAAATTTCCGCCAGGTCTTTGTGGTCTGTCTGTCGCCAGCTAGTGGACGCTGTTTAAGACTCACATTTCAATTAATGTAGTGAAAAGAAGGATAAGGGGGAATTCCAAAAGTTTTCTCTTAATTCTGAATATGACTCCCTTAATGTGCATCCTATTAGTCCCCTTAAGAGAGGAAGAAATTCCCCGTTATCCCCTCTCTTTCAGTAGAAATTAAGTACCTAGCCAGGCATTAACCACTTACAGAATTATTCTTTCGGTCTAAGAGCAAGTGTTTTTGTAAAAAGGGGATTTGGGGCTTTCTGTGAAGAAGTTTCCCCACAGGAGAATTCAGTGCAAAGCTCCAAAGCCCAGGTGGATGCCCTAACCAGAGAGCAACCCTTACCTTCCATCATGGCCAACTGTGAAGAAATAAGTATTCTGGTACACACAGGATGTAGCTTTTGTAGTTGGTGTTCAGCTGATGTTCTTTTTACTGAAACTGTTGAGCAGCTTAAATTAATAATTATGTATCTAAACACAACACATGGATGGTATAGCAACACACATACCATTACATTATTACACAGAAAGAGAGCTGGAGCCAGGTATCATTAATCTTAAATATTTATATCTTCCTGGAACAACTAGTTGACAGCTGCTAAGCTACCGGCAAACTGTCTGCCTTAAGTCTTTTTCCCTGTTCTTTTGGCGCTGTGCCTTTGGCTGGGTTTCAGCTACACATTTGCAGAGACCGTTCAGCATAACTGCACACTGTCTCATAAAGCTGGGGAGTACCTTCCCCCTCCAACCATGCCTGTGGCTCATTAACAATAATGTGACTCACACACATCTGCATGGATAGGGGAAATCAGCCACGCTGGGGATCCACTGACTTTCTGTCCTTACTGGAGTCCCACCCTGCACAACAGCTGTGTGAACTGGTTGGTGGAAGATTCAATTGCAGACAAGTTGTGTCAGGGGACGTTTAGATAAGGAAAAGTTTCTTCACGGAGAGTGGTCAGAGGTTGGAACAGGCTACCCAGGGAGGCGGTGGAGTCACCATCCCTGGATGTTTTCAAAATGCACGTAGATGTGGCACTAGGCAACATGGTTTAGTGGCATGGTGGGGTTGGGGTGACAATTGAACTGGATGATCTTGTATGTCACTTCCAACTTTAATGATTCTAATTACAGGGAAAGGAAACTCAGATGTGCCTTCCTATGTCATCGCACATGACAACAAGGTGGGGGGAGTGCAGATCTGCTGGAGAGGAGGATGCTGCTGCAGAGAGGTCTTGACAGGCTGGGTCAATGGGAAGAGGCCAACAGAATGACGTTCAACAAGGCCAAGCACAGGGTCCTACATTTTGGCCACAATAAACCCCAGCAGAGCTGGAGAGCAGCCTGGCAGAGAGGGACCTGGGCATACTGGCTCACAACCAGCTGAATATGAGCCAGCAGTATGACCAGGTGGCACAAAAGGCCAATGGCATCCTAGCTTCTATCAGGAATACTGTGGCCAGAAGGGCTAGGGATGTAATTCTCACCCTATACTGGGCACTGGTGAGGCCTCCCCCTAAATACTGGGGGCAGTTCTGGACCCCTCACTTCAAGAAAGAGGTTGAGGGGCTGGAGTCCAGAGAAGAGCACCAAAGCTGGTGAAAGGATTAGAGGGAAAGTCTGATGAGGAAAGGATGAGGGAGCTGGTGTTGATTAGCCGGGAGAAGAGGAGACTCAGGGGGGACTTTATTACTCTCTACAACTGCCTGAAGGGAAGTTATAGACAGTGGGGTTGGGCTTTTCTCCTAGGCAACTAGTGATAGGACAAGAGGGCAGGGCCTGAAGCTACTCCAGTAAAATAGATGTTAAGAAGCACTTCTTCGGGGAAAGGATGATCAGACACTGGAATGGACTGCCCAGGGAGATGGTGGAGTCCCCATTCCTGAGACATTTAAGAAAAAAGACTGCATGTCTTGGCCCCATGGACTCAGTTGTGGTGATGTTAGATCTTTTCCAGCATCCATTATTCTGTGATTCTGCCATCTGTATTTTAGTCTGCATTTCTGTGTTACACTTGCATGGTGCCACTTGGCTCTGATTTGACTAAGTTTACACTGGGGTCCCATGGCAGCACAGGAGGAGCTGTGCCAAAACTGAGCTTCACCAGCTTTACTCATGACCACGTCTCTGATTGCTCTTCCTCCTCTGCCACATTCCTCTGCCACGTGCTACTGCAACAGTGACTGCAGGAGAGCACAGTGGTTTTGAAAAAGGATGTAGGGGGGCAGCAGGAATTACACTTTGAGGTGGTGATCATAGAAACACAGAAACATCTACATTGGAAATTCAAGATCTCTGAGTCCGTTAACCAAACTGTAGCAAGCCCACTGCTAAACAATGTCCTCAAGATTCACACCTACACAATTTTTTAAAATACATCAAGGGATGGTGATTCAACCTCCTTTCTGGGAAGCCTCTTCCGAGGCCTGATGACCCTTTCAATGACGAAGTTTTTTCCTACTGTCCAACCTAAACTTTTGTGGTGCAACCTGAGGCCGTTTTCTCTCATTCTATCACTCATTATTTGTCAGAAGATCACATGCATTTTTCCACACTCTCCTTTTAGGTAGTTGCAGTCAGAGATGAGGTCACAACTCAGCCTTCTTTTCTTCAAAGTAAATAGACCCAGCTCCTTCAGCCATTTCTCATAAGATCTGGTGCATAAATTCTGATTCCCATTGCCATGCATTTCATTTAAATAAAAGTAAAAAGGACTGGGTGCTTGGCGGTACTTCACAGAATCATAGAATCGCTATTGATCAGAAGGGACCTCAAAAGATCATCTAGTCCAATCCCTCTGCCACAGCAGGATCACCTAGACCAAGTCGCACTGGAACACATCCAGGTGGGTCCTGAACTTCTCCAGAGAAGGAGACTCCACAACCCACCTGGGCAGCCTGTTCTAATGCTCTGTTACCCTCACCGTGAAGAAGTTCCTTCTGATATTTATATGGAACCTCTTATGTTGGAGCTTGCACCCATTGCCCTTTGTCCTATCACCAGAGGACCTTGAGAAAAGCCTGGCTCCATCCTCCTGACACCCATCCCTCACATATTTATAGACATTAATGAGGTCACCCCTCAGCCTCCTCTTCTCCAAGCTAAGGAGACCCAGCTCCCTCAGCCCCTTTCCTCAGAAGGGAGGTGTTCTACTTTACTTCCTTCATCATCTTTGTTGCTCTACACTGGACATTCACGAAGAATAGACATTCACGAAGTCACCCTTCAGCTAAAGGGTGACCTTTCTCCAAGCTAAAGAGACCCAGCTCCCTCAGCCTTTCCTCATAAGGGAGCTGTTCTACTTCCTTCATCACCTTCGTTGCTCTATGCTGGACACCCTCCAGCAGCTCTGTGTCCTTCTTGAATTGAGGGGCCCAAAACTGGACACAATACTCCAGATGTGGTCTCACCAGTGCAGAATGGGGGGGAGAAGAACTTCACTTCAACAGAGCTGACTTCACGCTATGCTAGACCCAATTTCACCAGAAATATTGTTAGTACTGGCAAACAAGCAGAAGGCAATGCAGTGTCTGGCCTAGGGTGACACAATCTTTGAAAAACTTTGCAGCCTGCATCATCTGACACTGCACATGACACACCACAGACATGTGCAGTGATCCTTTACCCAGGAAAAATGGTGTATAATTATTGTAACTGTGTAATCTGAAGTCATGGGGAGCCTGTGAGTAGGAATGATGAGCACTTAGATAATAGACTAACAGGCGGGATGCTTCCAGCCTATTAAAGAACTAATAAAAGGCCTATGTGAGGCACCTGTGGTATGGCACAAGGAAAAACTGCAGACCCAGAAATGCCTAAATATAGCATTTTAAAATAGCAGCATGAACTGAGCACTTGGTATCACTAATAACTGGTAATCTAGTGCATGTTCAGCACGTGGATGAAGTAATTTTTTTAAATGCATGAATGACAAGCGATGGAAGATGAGATCCAACAGGAGAAGCAACACCTGCAGGACCAAGGAGCGATGCAGTGCACCTAATGACCTGTATTCTCCATATTGGAGCAACAGCTGGCAACCACTCTGCACTTTGCTGAAGAACTTCTGTTGTGCTTCCAGCTGGCATGAATGTGGGAGCTGAACTGATAATGGACAGAGTAAAACTGAGTGATTTGGTGATATGGAGGGAGAAGTGGAATTGGAGCAGTTACACCGATACCAACTAGAGTGCAAGTGGCCAGCTCGAGCCAGAGCAGACCTGGGAAAAAGAGACAAATCACATTTGTGAACAGAACATGTGCACCCTACAAAAATACTGACATGCTCTCATGTCTTAGCATACAAAATCCATTCAAAAGCTTTAACTTAACACACTGAATCCGTGGATTTTCCCTTCCAGTTTTAGCTATTTTGGGAATAACACCTTTAACCACTAGTGTTCGCTGTTGCTCTGCGTAGCAATAATCCCCAGCGTTCGCGGCCAAATCATTTTTTACCGCTTATATTCAGGTATGAAACACAGACAAGATTTTGAAGTCTAGCCTAAAACAGTAGCTCTACTCATTCATCAGGAGATGAACGGGTGTTACACTTACTTCTTCCTGTAAATTATATTCAGCGTCAAGGAAAACACAACAGTTTGACGACAATTAGGTATTGCAGTGAATCGGAAACACTGCAGCTAGCCAAGCAGATGCTGCTTTGTTTGAAGAGTTCGTGTAAACACTGATTTTGATGCAACTCCCTTTATTCTGTGCACTTGTACATCCCTCAACCTAATGACAAGCAATTGCAAAATCACAGGAAAATATGACATCCTGTTCTGTGGAAATTTTTGTCTTTGCTGAGTGCTGATACAAAGCAAGTGCTCAAACAAAGCAGATGCTTCTTTCCCCCTGCTTCCCCCCTACAAAGTCTCTGCCGAATACAGAGTTGAAAATTTAGGCTTGGACTGACAAAGAGACACAGGCTTTTAAGTGCTTAGCTTGTAGATATCCAGCTGGTGGAGCAGAATTCACAAATATGAGGAAGGATTTGACAGGGTGGTTGCAAAGCATATTTCAGTGTTGTGCAGAGTTACCTTGGCTACTCTACATGAGGTAGTTCAAGCAGTGGAAACAGTCCAGCTGCCAGTCCTTCTATAGGTGTACAAAAGGTGACAAGAGCCATCATTAATAAGTTGAACTTTATGTTACTAACTGACTGTATCGGTGAAAGTACTTATAGACTCTGAAATGCTCTGACCACCAGGAATATTTTCATGGGTCTCTGATGGTCTTACGTGGCTAAGCTCTGTTGAGTTTTTTTTAAGCACCTGTGATTTTGGAGGATTTAGATCTCGTGTTTCCTTTTGGTATCTACATTCATTGGGTGGGTGTGGGTGTGGGTGGGTGTGTGTGTGTGTGTTGTTCCATCCCTTCCCCAAGCTTTCTTCATTTAGCTGATTCATTTTGCAGTCTACATTCTCCATTTCCTAACAGTCATAAGTGCTTTATGCCCAAGCTGGGCAGACAGTCACCTAAAAACAACAACAAAAGCACTTTCTACTTTCCAACTACAATCCCAGATCACAGACATTTCCCATCTACCCCATGGGGGTTAACAAACAGCATTACGTTTAATCCACTTCTGAAGAGAGGTGGCTTTTGAGAATAAACACAACTCTCTGATGAGAGAAAAGCAAGTTCTGCATTTTGTGGAAGGGATATTTTCTAAGTGCCATATTTGTAACAGTGTTATCAAAGCTATTCTATGAGAATAATAATAAGGCCTAGAGTTACTAAGTTTGCATTAGGCAATTTTGTTAAGGAAAGGCTAGAAATGAAGACACAAATTAGGGGAAAGGATGAATGTATCAACTGTCTCCACTTATTCAAGTTTCCTGCATGTTAATTTTAATGCAAGCTGAAAGCTATGATTATAAATATAGAACTATATGCGTGTATATATGTATACACATACATATTCACACTGGCAGGAGTACTTCACCTTACTGCAGTGGAGTCAGATACCACCAACCTTCTCTGGGAGAAGTATGACATGACACTGCCCGTTTGAAACATTTGGCAGTGCTTTTGCCCATCCCCCTGGTTAAAGGACACAAGACACATTACCCATGGATGCACACTGAGAGGGATTGACTGATTGAGAGAATGTGATAGAAAAAAGGACTTAGAACAGAGAGCATCACTTTGAACAACATGGGAAAATGGTGCTTAAAAACTGACCTAAGATCCAATTCAAATTTTGCTGTTGTCATTAGGAATTTCTATATTGACTTTGCTTTGGATTAGGTCTCAAAAGCCTATAAAATGAGAAATGGAAAAAGGAACTCTGGTTTCACAGAATCCCTCAGATCCTCCCTCACATGCCTCCCACAAAGCTTTAAAGGTGTTACTACCTCAGAAACTCTAAAACAGAGTCTTCCTCCTTCAGGTAAAAGAAATCCTCCTGAGGCAGCTTTCTACTTCCTAAAAAAGTTTTTGTCTTCTCTCTGAACTTTTGAATGAAATATACCCTATACTCCTTTGTATTCCAGTGGTAGAGTTAACCAAACATGTCCATACCATCCATGCAGTAGGTGTTCTAGACACTCTCTTCAGTTACTTGAAGATGATCCCAAAAACTCATTAAAAGAAAAAAAAAAATAAATTAATTTCCTTTAAATCCAGTTCTGTCTAATTTCATTTTAGTGCAATCTATATTCATGCAAGCATTTAAATATTCTATTAAAATGGATCCATCATCAAATAACATAGAATCCAGTGAAGTAATAGCTAACATCTTATTGCTAAGCCTCCATCAGAGTCACAACGGTGCCTTGATACCCCCTTCATTTATTTCCAGTTCTGGCACCTGTAACCATGGCAACATACACTGAAACCTTTCAAGCAGAACAGAACTGACAATCACAATAACAGCACAAAATACCTGAGGTGGGGAAAAAAAGAGGAGAGGCACAAGCAGGTAGTTGTTGAAATTAAAAGCTAATGACAAGAAAACAGCTGGAAACAAATGCTGGCTCACACGACCATATTCTCTAAGCAGATGTATTTTGCAAATCTGGTGTTCTCTGTCTTATTAGCTGTGCAGCTATGGAAAGAGAGGTAAAAACAATATTGTTTCAGTAAAGAGTAAAAGTGTGAACTCAAAAAAGTTGTGGGAAACAGAAAGCAAGTGTTTATCTTTTGCACGTCCAGAAGTGCTCAGCATTAGCCCATGGAGAACCAGATATTATTTCCAAAGACAAACAGTCCCAAACTGCTTCTGAAAACACCATCCAGCAAGCAAGAAGGATAAGTCACCTTTTAAAGTGATTCTAAAAGAATAATTCCTTTAACCTGCTTAAAGGAAAGGTTTGAAATAAGCCTGTGTTAATAAACCTTGTATGTGTAAACTGGGATAACTTCCTGGACATTTAAGGCATCTAATTAGCATTTGAATGCTGTGAAGCAAGAAAGGGAAATTCTATCTTTAAACTGTAACAATCAAAACTAGAAATGAGATTGACCTGTGTGGGAGAGCCTGGCAGGATGCAGCTGCAAGCTTAGCTCCAAAGGTTTATGGAGCTGGAGCTGAAAAAACACAAAGATCAAGGCCACCATGAGACCTGCAGGGAAGACTTGTATTTTTTATCTGTTATCCTGTGAAGCTTCATTTAGAGAACAGAATTAGATGAACAAGAGGTGGACTTACAGAAGCCTCCCCATTGCAAAGCCCCACTCACATCAGAAGCCATAAGGCATGACAAAATCACTAGGAAAGCCTATAAGCCTTGCCCAAAAAAAGGGACAAAAAATAATACAAGCTGTTAAACTAGACACTCAAGGGAAAGAGGCAGTGCATGTAGGGATTTCCCTGCTAAGAAGCTACAACCCACAAGAAACCAACAACATGAGCTGTTTGACCAAACCTTGCTTTGAGATCCCTCAACTGTTGCCTAAGGGGTTTTACATGCTCTCAAAAAATTACATACTGCATTTAGTCTGTTACAATGCACGTGGGCTCCTTTTAGATACCTTTTCCATCCTTAGACATCAGAAGGAAATGTAAAACCACTGCAGCAGTTGCTGCACAGGATTAATCCCATACTTTCATGGGATAGAGTGACAACTAATGGGATTGGCAGATCTGGTTGCAGACCCTGAAACTGTGTAATACACACAGGGGAAATTGGGCTTTCCATGATCAGACACTGAGTCAGAAGATCATGTGAAAACTCCTGAAGGAAGGCCACCACTTGAAAATGAAAGCTAGCCACAGGAACACAAGGAGAACCTTTTACTCCATGGGTGACTAGAACCTCACAAAGCACCCTATGTTATGCCTTGGGCTATATCTCTCCTTTTCCCTTGTCCAGAAAAAGACCCTAATCCTGTGAAACACCAAATACCTCAGTCACCTCTTGGTTCCACCATGGTACATGGTTGCATCTCAATGCTAAAGCTCCTGGTGTCAATGGAAATCGTTCTCCCCACTGCTGATGAGCCATTACTGAAGGGATGCAATGGTAGGGGACACAAAGAGATCAGCACTGCTGACTTGTAGGGCAGGAAGCAGAAGTTTGAACCATTCCTCTTCCCTCCCATCTTTTTCCATTCAAATCCTACTTTGCCACAAAGATCAGTGCAGTGTTCAATGGAAGCAGAGGAATATCTGGACAATAAATTGGAGAACAGCAAGGAGCTGGGATGTGAGTGAACATTCATATTCTGAGAAAGGAGTTAGTCTCTCCTTTCTCACTTGCTTCTCGGGGGAAAATGTAACTGTCAAGCCACAGTAGACAAAAAAGCTATCCTTCATTGTCATGTACGAAGCACCTTCTTCTCCTTCCTCTGGGGAATTTCCTCAGTCACTGGATTTTGTAAAAGAGAATATTTTTTCCTCTATGACTATGTCTCATTGACTCCTATTTTCTTCTTTGTCATTCACAAGATGCTTTTTCCTGACCTCCAAGAATGTTTCGAGCTTTCTATTTGGTTTCTCTAATGCTTCCAGGTTAATACGGGTTCAGAAACAGCAGAGTTTAACAGCAGGTTTGCAAGTAGCAGTCACTCAAAGGTGTGGGAGCAACAAGAAGGGAATAACACCAACTAGGTAAGTACAATCCATAGTGCAAAGCCTGCTCCACCCTGCAACCTTTCTGGATAGGTTTGGCTCCACCTGGAGCTCACAATGGATCACTACGCACAGAACTGCATGTCTGTACACAGCACTCCTGTATCCCACATGTTGTTCAAGGTCTCTGCCTCATAGAGCAGCCACATTTCAGCTTGCCCATCTGACTCTTACCTGTTCCATGAAGCTTGAAGCCACAACCATGCTGGTTGAACAATTTGTGCTGTTACAAATTTTTCATGAAAAAGACCCTCCCTATTGGGTTAAGGACTTCAACTGGTAGAAAAACTACTATGCCCCTTGGGAAGCTATTTCAGTGGTTAATTAAACTAATTTTTAAAGGCCCTTTTTTATTCCTACTTTTTGATGAGTTTTTCCATTTCCAGCTACATGATCCTGTCATACTTTTAACAGACATATAATAGGTTTTCTGCCTTTTCTAGGATGCTGGCAGACCAAAAGTTCAACTTCTTTGTTTGAATCTAATTAATGTTCCAATAAAGATGACCTTTGCCCATCAGAATCTTGTTAGATCAGTTTTGTGAAAAGATATCTATTTGCTCTTACATTGCTAGGAACTGCAACAGTAAAAGCATTTGCATCCAGTATTTATTTCTGCAATTTCTTTCACCTAACGGCAGAAATATAAAAATCTTAACTGTCCCAGAATTTTTGCACTTTCAAAGCTAATTCATTATCATTTGGGGTAAAATTGAAGGATTGATTGTTATAATGAAAATATTAACCTAATGGACTTGAGTAGTTCTGACCAGGAAGCAATCTGTCAAAATCTTGCTAGTTTGGGGTTTTTTTAAGAATGTTGTGCACTTTGTCATCCCAAACTGAGAGAAAAAGTTTATGCAGAATCATAGATTTGTTAAGGTTGGAAAAGACCTCCAAAGCCATTAAGTCCAACTTTCAACTCAACCCCATCATGCCCACTAAACCACGTTTCCTAGTTCCACATCTATGTGGTTTTTGATTACCTCCAGGAACGGTGACTCCACTACCTCCCTGTTCCTGCACAATGAGAAGATCACTCACTAACCCAAAATTATTTGGAGCCCTGGAAGCAGAATGTTTTTCCCTCAGTTTTGACTTCTCAGGAAGTATAAATGGCATAATATTTCAGAACAAAAGATCTTGAGTTGAAAAAATGAGATCTGTTCCCTGCCACTACTTCAGAAGTGTTTTTTCTTACTTTTTTTTCTGATTGGTTAGATTATTTGAAATCCACTCATTTTTGAAAGCACCCTTCAGTTTTGTGAACTAAAGGTCATTTTGGATGGGACTTTGAGGAACGTGATCTATTGGAAGGTATCCCTGCCCTTGGCAGTGGGGTTGGAACTGGATTCTTTTTATGCTTCCATCCAACTCAAACTACTCTGTGGTATGATTGCGTGATTCTGGAACCAGAGTTTTCTTACAGAAAATATTTCATCATTTGAGTAATTTGAGTTTGCATTGTAGGACATTTTCCTAGTTTAGAAACTAGAAGTACACTAATGTGGCCTGGCAGAACTTAGCACAAAAGAGCAATCAGTGAGCAAAGGTTTTACAAGGGTCCCACAGGGACCAACTCCTACCTCAATACCTTACAGTGTTTTACAGAAAAGAACCGTGGATTTGTGAAATCTCAGAAAGTAAATAAAGCAGGGCAGCAGAAGCTGAGCTGGATAAAGCAAACTGGATGCGGGGGGGGAAAGGGAGAAAAAGAAAAAAGAGTTCAAAGAATTCAATGTGATGACATATGGTCTTACAACTACGGAGAAAGTACCCAGGATCCATGGAACTTTAGCCTTTCCTGGGAAGTTGTGAACTGTGGGGCATGGTGACCTACACACCTGAGCTAATAGGCTGAGGCTCAGCACATGGATCTACATTGAGTTTTTTAAAGGGCTCAGAGTGACATCTCTGGCAGGGATCTTTGGTGGAAAGCCTCTGACTTGCGCCTCTACCTCCCTACCCAGTGCACCACAATGTTAGTGGCCTTCCACAAGCAATGGCCTGTCAGTCAGTACATCACATGGCATCTGCCCTAATTTGAGTTCATTTCAATGCACCATGCACTGATTCTCGGCACCAAGAGAACAGTTTGAAACAACATATCTGAGACCTGTTTGCAGCAGAGTCCAGTTAATCAATACAGCCCATGTTTAATCGTGCAATCAGTGAAGATTTGTCACCTGCAGGTGTTGTTAGGGGTACAGGAGGGGAAAGATGCGTAGCAATAGTTGGTTCATAAAAGCATGAATGCCAAGTGAGAAACTATTATTATTCACTTCCACTAGCTGTTCTTGACTTCCCAGTCAGAGCAGCAGTACCACAGCAGGAAAGTATCTAGACATCAGCATTCAATGTCAGCTCTCTGAGCCCAAAAGCAACACCTAAAATCCTGATCCTCTACAACCTCCTGTGTGCAGCTGAAGCTGGGTAAGGAAGCGTAATAGTGCAGGGGCAGTTCCCTGGTGGTAATCCCCAATTGTATGTGGCTGTCCCTAAGAGAACAGAAAACTCCAATAGCACAGTACATACAAAATCATCATCAGAAAATATTGGTATTTTATTAATAAGAATTGTCTTACTCAGTCTAGCAGACATTCTGTCATGAAACTGAGTCCCAGGCGTTGTTCCTCACACATACACACTTTTTCAGCATTATAGTAATCCCTGAGTGCCTCCCATCCGGGTATCCCTTCTACCCCAACACCATCATCGCCACCCCCAATTAAGATATGGCAATGGGAAAGCATTGCATCACTGTTAGTTTTTCCATTATCATCCCTGAAACATTCTGTACCAGGAGAAAGCAGCAGCAAGTGTGTGCTGATGTTACCTGGCCTGTTTCTATGGTAGAGCTAGTGTAAAGGGCAGGATCAGAATGCAGGATTATGATTTTACAACTGCTGTTACCTTCCTACCTGTGGAAAATGTATTGAGATTATTTTTAAGTTACTGTTTTAAATTGGTGCTTTATGACTTCAGAATTAGAGCTGAATCCAATTAGAGAGACAAAAATCTCCTTGTAGTTCGTACATGTCTAATAGTGTGAGAGATAGAGAGACTATTATATTTGGCACAATATTTAGAGAAATTAATCCTCAAGCGCTAAAGATTTGAGGGATTAACAGATTGAGTGACAGCTGAGCTCATCCAGCCTATATCCCTGGATTGTGCAACAAAACCATTTGCCTTCAAGTTGAACATGTTCCGCACCTCCACCCAAGTCAGCACAATTCCTGCTTTTTAATGCACTCAAGTCCCCAGGGGAGATCAACAAACTAATAAATCCTTATTTCATGGTGGTTGGCAAAATTGTCATGTTATGTTCATTTCTAAGATTTGATATCTCCTCTCCCCCCTTTGTAAGATGACTCATCTCACACACAAAAAAATAATTAAAAGTATTATATTTGCAAACCTTCAAATTTGGCTAAAAAGTCATTGAAACTGTCAGGTTTTTAAGAGGAATTATGTGCAGCAGTCACACATGTAAACACGTAAACCACAAAGTATCACACAGACCTTCCCAAACATCACTTGAAGAAGACCTACAAAAAAGATGCAGATAGAATGGAAAGGGTCCAGAGGAGGGCACTCCAGATGATCAGGGGACTAGAAGACCTCCCATATGAACAAAGGCTGAGAGAACTGGGTCTGTTCAGCCTTGAGAAGAGAAGGCTTAGGGGGGGACCTTATTGCGATGTTCCAGTCCATCAAGGGTGACTACCAGGAGTTTGGAGACTTCCTTTTCACAAGGAGTCATGTAGAAAAGGCAAGGAGGAATGGTTACAAATTGTTCCAGGAGAGATTCTGACTGGATTTGAGAGGAAAGTTTTTCATGACAACTGTTAGACAGTGGAAAGATCTTCCAAGGGAAGCTGTGGATTGCTCAACTTTAGACAATTTTAAGATTCAGCTTGATAGGAGATTTTGGGCCAGCTCATTTCAACTGAATGCTGCTTTAAGAGGTTGGACTATATGATCCCCAAGGCCCCTTCCAACCCACAAACCTGTAAACCTAAATAGTGGGAGACCTGAACTACTGTGGCATTCTTCCCTCTCAGTATTTTTGACACAGCAGAAATGTGATGGTTGCCCCGACTTAAACTGGTGTGAAACAGGCAAACATGTTTCTATATCCAGTTACTGTGGAGGGCCTTTCCATGGGCAGCCAGGAAATAGTATTAAGTAGTCTCAGTATCAGAAGGAGGCACTGCCATGACTGTGGCATTACTAGTACAGAGGCTCCCCAGTCAAGCAGGCAAGAACTGATAGGGAAGGAGAGATTTTGTGGTTGCCATGGCAGTGGCAGCATGGGGCCATGGCAGGAGAACAAGAAATATTCACTGAAAGCTTATTCTTGTAGCTTCATATGAAAAGAAAAAAAAAATCTGTGAAAATAGCTGAAATAAATTTACAATGAATATTTCCAATGTCTTGGTACTTTGGAGTCAAAGAAACCTACGGGTCCCAGCACATTACACAAGGTGCGGGTTTTGCTCTGAGCTGTGCAACTTTGTAGAAACAGGCAGGGTTACAAGGTTATGTCTGAAATGATCTTACAAATCACAGTGCTAATGTATTTCTTGCCTTGGAAGGCTTAAGGAACGACAAGAGGAGGAGCGTTCCTCCCCGAAACACTGTCACCCAGGTGATGGCAGAAATCAGCTTGTGTTCTGCAAAATGGAACCATGTGCCCTCCACACAGATTCTTAGAGCAAAACTGCCCATGACCAGACAGTTTTTTTCACCTGACTTATTTCCACAGCTGTTTTTGGAAGATAATATCCACTTGCAGTCCCTGGGTGACAGTAAAGGGCTAGTGCAAAATGTCCCACAGCATCACGTGCAGATGGAAATCAATAGAGAAGGTCTGCAAGCACACACATATCTGTGATAGAGGTGATTTTTAGGAACAAAAAATGGGCAGATCTTTTAAGAGCAATAGAAATATGATGAACTGTAGCTGGGGATGTTATGTCACCGTGAGATGCTACTGCAAAGGGTCTCCTGTGGATTTGAAGAGGAGTCCAGAAGGACTGAGTAGAGAAAGTAACTTAGACTCTAGATGACAATACTCTTAGGCTACTTCTTTATCCAGCATTCAAAGGACTCTCAGCTCTTAACAGTGGATCAAATGAGGTTCTTTATGAATAAACTATATATTTCAATGTCTTCAGAGTAAGAATATACCTGAGTTCTCTCACCAGGCATAGTGGTGGGATGGGGAAGAGAGCATCTAGCATTGGTCTCCTTTACCCAGTAATCTCCACATCTTTGGGGTGTCTGTTCATTATGAATTTATTGTGCTGTGATGTTTAGGATTAAACAGAGAACAGTCTTTGGCAATGCATAATGTTTCCTTCTCTTTCCTTAAAATAGTACTTTAGTCTTAATTAGTTCACAAGGCTGTCGTTCAAAAGCTGAGATTTCCTCTCTGGATTTTCCTTCCCCTGCTTTAGTTCAAATCACATCTAAAGACAGAGCCATCCTTTTATGAACAGAACTATTTCTTTTGCTCATATTGGCAGCATAGTTAAGGTCTTATCAAATCTCTTCCCTACTGCAATATTTCTTTTCAAGGTAGCTCACTAACCCTTACCTGTTTTTCATTGTGACCTGCAAATAGCAAAATACCATCAACTAGAAAAGGTAATTACTCACTTGTGAAAGTAAGTGTTATTTTTTTTATTCTATGATATGGGCAATACAAATGTCACTCCAAGTCAGGTTGTATTAAGTAGTTTCATGTCACATGACACAGTGTGAATTGACACACGCTGTGCTGTTGTATGAGATCTAGGGTTGCTTGTTTGAAGAGACTTTTTTCTTTTCCATTTAGAAGAAGATATTAGGTGCTATAGATATTACCTGATCCATCCATTAGCTAAAAAAATACATCCAGATAAAGGTATAATTTCTGATATCCAGACAAAAAGAAAGCCTGAAAAAGATTGCTTACTTCTAACATACCTACTGATAGCTTATTCCTAACCGTTTAGTACAGAGAATTGAAGGGAAGAGGCTACATCTGTTAGTAGTACATTTAATACAGAAAAATAAAATAACAAATATGCAGATTCCAAAGGTCAGCCTAAATCAGGGACATAGTGACTTTTGCTTTGTGCTAGTAACTGATAGCACATCATGAAAATCCTCTTATAAATTTCACCATTGTTTTGTTTTTTAATAAATTATGGAAAACTCAAGGAGTTATCAGCAGTAATTCTTAGTCTGCTAATCCACACACCAGACCAGTATTACCAGTACTGCCAGCCTCTTCATCAGTAAAGATTTATTAGGAAATGTTGGGATGAGACAAAAAACTTATTTCCTTACTTAAATCACACCTACAAGCATTCAGCCATAGTTACCAACTCAACTAAAATCCTAAACAAAACTCACTAAATCCAGGCACATAAGCCTTGACAGCATTTGTTTGTTTGTTTAAGAATTTCCAGAACTTGGTGCTTTGCTTTCCACAAGTCTGGAGATCTTCAGCATAGCTCTAGCATAGGAACTGGAAAGCAGTTATTCACAACCAAAGAGGAACAGATGAGTTCCTCTTGTCATACTCTGATCATTTTGGTGTAGAAGTTCCCATCCTCTCCCCATTTTTAGAATGAAATTACCAGCTGGATTGCCTATCCAATCTACCTCTGAACAGGTTGGTTATCAGCAGCAACTGGTGCTTCAGTTGCACTTAGCCTTAGAGAAGCTTTCTCAAGGTGGTCCTCTTCATTTCCATCATTTTCCCCACTATGCCAGTAACTAGTCATGCCAAAAGAGCTATTTTTCTTCATGCTCGTTCATCTCCAGACACAGAGTCACCACTTTGGATTTATTATTACCTTTAATTCCATCCTAAAGTCCTTTCTACGTTTTGCCTCAGACTCTCCTTTTCCCCTCCCTAATATCCTGGAATCAATGGTTGCCTTCATCTGTGTTTCCTCTTCATTTCAATAAGAAGAAAATATAAGTTTCAAAGTCAAATGTAGCTGAAACCTCTCCCTTTCAGCTGGTATCGCATCAAAGTCATGGATTTTAATATCAAATTCTAGAACACATCCACTTGAAGCCAGATCCAATCTAGCTATCAATATTCAATGACTCCCCAGTGAACCAGTGCTTACAATTCATAATGAACCCTGAAAGCAAAGGAGCCTCACCAAGACTTATGTTTACATCATGAAAGTTTTGCCACACTGTGTGGTTTTAAAACTTTCAGATCAAGATGGAATTAAACATATAAATTAAAAATATTTTTGCCAGCTCTACTGGAAGAGTCTTTTCCAGACAGTACAGAGAGAACAGCAGACCTGTTGGACAGCAGTGTAGAAGGAAGGGACCTGAGGGTCCTAGTGGACAGCAAGATGACTATGAGCCAGCAATGTGCTCTTGTGGCCAAAAGGGCCAACGGAATCCTGGGAGGGATCAGAAGAGAAGTGGTTAGCAGATCAAGGGAGGTTCTCCTCCCCCTCTATTCTGCACTTGTGAGACTGCGT
>VZRI01010797.1:0-48639 GCA_013397515.1 Upupa epops | reverse complement strand
GTGACTTGGTCTATGTGGTGCTGCTGTGGCAGGGGGATTGGACTAGATAATATTTCGAGATCCCTTCCGATCCCTAATGATTCTATGATCAAGAGCTCCAAAAAGGTCTTGATCCAAAGGAGGACAGAGTTCTCCTGTCACAGAACAGAGGCAAATAGCTGTGGGTTTTGCTTATCTCCTGTTTTGGCACAGGGGACACAGCAGAAGGGAGACACATGAGAGACACAACAGAACCACCCACTCTGAAGCCAGAGACAGTACAGACACTCAACTCCGACTCTAGAGACCAACCTCATATCCTCTGGAATTGCAATATGTATTTGACGTGTCCCAATCCTCGAGCTCTGTCAGCCTGACCAAGACTTCCACAGAGGTCTGCAGTGTTAGGCTGCTTTAGAAATAAAGAGAGTAGCACTGTTTGAACCCTCTGCACTGCTTCACTTTTTAGATAGTCACAAAAGAAGGACATGGATTGAAGCTACATGGCAGGGCAAGGCAACCCCCTGATGCCAAACCTGCACAGATTTAGAAAATCTGGCCTCAGATAAGACACTTTTTGAGCATTGTTTTGCATGATTGCCAATATAGTTTATGCACTTCTGTCTGCAAAGCAATGCCACCCCCACGTTTTGGTTTTGTCAGCAAGTTCAGAATAATGCATTTTTAACAATGACTGTCGGGGTGTTGCATTTGCAAGCAAAACACACTCTTACTTTCTCAATATTGGCTCCTTTATTGCAGGCTCTTGTAACTGACAACACAGCAGAGAACTTCATAAAGAAAGTCTCATGATAGCTATTATTTATTATGCAAATACTGTCTGCCATGGCAACATTGCATGCAGTAGTTTGCTTTATTTGCTCTGCTACATGCATATTCAGATTAAGGCTGCTACATTGTGCCTACACATTACAAAGATTTTGTTTTCCTTGACACTTACAGGAGAAGAAACTACAATTAATACAAGCCTGTTTAAGCAGACAGCACCCAATTAGTTATCATCCATTTTCAGATTGGTACTCTAGACAAAAAAACATGGAGCTGGCTTCTTATTCAAAAGTAAAATACATCCAAACTACAGGTTTTCAAAGACACGTTTAACTCACAATGGCCAGGATACTCACTTGGCCTTTTAATGTGAAATGGAGTGTTAATTTTTCTCTGTCACCTCTTAATTGCTTCCTTATTATACTGTTCAAGCAGTTAATTGCAAGACGGAGTGAAAGAGTGTTTTCAAGGGAAAGGAAATGCCACAGCATGAAAGAAAAAAAAATAGAAACAGTGCACTAGTGTAATGGGGCCTGATATAATGTTAGTTGTGGTATTGCCTTTAATGGTAACTACAAAAATTAATAGGAGTAGTCAAATTGTTTCCTATTACAAAACAAGCTAGGCTACCTATCAAGAGGTTTCATGTTCAACTGCCATGCACTGGGTGGGATCTCACTCTCAGGAAGTCAATCACTTCTGCATGTTTGTACATAGAGTTTGGGCTTCCTCTCCTGCAATAAGGCACCTTGCTTATTTGTGTTACTTGAGCTGCTTCTCAGAGTCATGTCTCTCATTCTATTCACAGTTATCTATGTAGCTGACCAGAGCATCCCAGTGTCTCAAAGCAGGAGACACAAGGACTGGAAGCAGCCCCTGGATCTCCAAGGCCATTGTCTGTGACAGTTCTGCTGAGTTCTCCAGAGCCTCCTGAGCAATCCTGTGCACAGACTGCTATTCTTGTAAATGCAAAGAATTGAAATGACTGGCCTCACATTTCCAAAGGCTGCGAACATACCTGGCAGCCGACAGCAGCTGAGTTTCCATTTCTTGCCTTAGACCAGCAGGACTGATACTTCTTCTCAGAAGCAAAGGGCCATCCTTTAGCAAGAGACACATGTGAGTCAGTAGGGAGGACTTACTAGTGTTACAGAGGGAAAACAGATACTCCAGAGGCAAAGGCAAGAATTACAGGCATTTATTTAAAAAACAACATGTGGTTGCAGGCTCTAATGATTATCTTTGCATGACAGCACTAGAATTCATAATTAGTATTATTTCCTCCATCCTCTAATTTTTATTAAAGAATAGCAATTATTAATGAGGGAAGGAAGAAGAAAAAGAGCAGATGCCAAAGATACTGTTGTATTGTAGATTTAAATATGTACATTAATTCATAAGAAAAGTGAGTTAAATACGAATTTTGAATTAATTTCCTAAATGCAGTTTCCCAGTGGACAATAGAAAGTAGATAATCCAGTTACCAACTTGTGCTTATTATCATTCAAGCATGCTGATTAACTCATTAGTAAGACTACATTTGAAGACGTCCCTTTTGTTTCCTTATCTAAACTGTTAGTCTTCCATTTGTTTGTTTATTTGCCAGGAGGAAGAGAACAGCTTCCTCAGGCTGAGTCAAACCTGACTGAAGAATACCAAAGTTTATAGAACATGGTATATATCCTCTTTGACTCTAGAAGAGTGTATGAATAAGTACTGTCATCTGCAGAACTGGTTGAGTAAAGACAAGCCTATACCTGATAGTGTTGTGATTTCATTGGAAGAAAACTACAGGCAACAAATGTCACAGCAACACCTAGCTTTTCACCAGGCACATCTCAGAACTGCACAGAGAACCCCAAAATGACATTTCTAACATGAACGGAGGATGTCCTGCCAAGGGGCCAGACTGACAGCACTTCTTGGAGTATGTTGCTGCTGTCTTCACAACGCTGCAAGAGTTACTCACCCAAATCCTCAGTCACCAAAAGTCCTACTGAATGTGTGAAACACATGATTTACAGTCTCAGAAATAAGAGAGAAGGGTTTGGTACAAACTAGGTGGTGTGAGCTTCATGTGTCTTCACCTCCTGCAACTACCATATCCTGCGATAACACCCCTCTACAAGACCACAGAGTCTGCCCATTTTGCCCTGCTTAATAATACTCATAATCTACAGGAAAAAAAAATATATTTGAATAACTTAATGAAGCTTAATCTAGTGAGGTCCCCCAAAGGTTAGTACTAGGACCAGTACTATTCAATATATTCATTAACAACCTCGTTGAGGGATTAGAGTGCACTGTAAGCAAGTTTGCTGATAACACAAAGCTGAGAGCTGTGGCTGACACACCAGAGGGTTGTGTGGCCATTCAGAGGGACCTAGATAGGCTGGAGTGTTGGTCAGGGAGAAATTTAATGATAGGACAAGGGGCAATGGGTGTCAGCTGGAACATAGGAGGTTCCACATAAATACAAGAAGAAACTTCTTCATGGTGAGGGTGACAGAGCACTAGAACAGGCTGCCCAGGTTGCTTGTGGAGTCACAGTTACACAGTATCACAGTAATGATGAGGCTGAAGAATACCTTAAAGATCATCCAGTCCAACCTAAACCCAACCAAGTAAACCTAAAAATCTGACATCTAGATCGTGATACTCAGCACTTCATCCAGCCTAACCTTAAACACCTCCAGAGACTGCGACTCAACCACCTCCGTGAGCAACCCGTTCCAAAATTGGATCACTCTTACAGTGAAAAACCTTTTCCTAATGTCAAGTTAAACCTCCTCTGATGGAGCCTAAGACTGTGACCCCTTGTCCTGTCTCCAGTGTCCAGGGAGAAAAGATTGACCCCTGCCTGACCATAACCACCTTTTAGGTAGTTATAGACAGCGATAAGGTCACCCCTGAGCCTCCTCTTTTTCAGGCTAAACAGACCCAGCTCCATCAGCCTCTCCTCGTAGGGCTTACCTTCCAGGCCCTTTACCATTCTAGTTGCTCTTCTCTGGACTCGTTCCAGCACATCAACATCCTTCCTAAACTGAGGGGCCAAGAACTGAACGCAATACTCCAGGCGCGGTCTAACCAGTGCCGAATACAGGGGGAGGATAACCTCCCTCTCCCTGCTGGCCACACCATTCCTGATACAGGCCAGGATGCCATTAGCCCTCTTTGCTGTCTTCCTCTCTGGAGATATTTAGAACCCACCCAGACATGTTCGTGTGTGACTTGATCTAGGTCATCCTAGTCTGGTAGGGGGGATTGAACTAGATGATCTTTCAAGGTCCCTCAAGGTCCCTCCCAATCCCTAATATTCTGTGATTCTGTGAAGCTTCTACCACCATGCTGAAAATGGTAAGAAGACCCCAGAAGAGCTGTAAGTAAAGATAGTAATGAAACAGCTACAGATGTACCAGGTGACTTTCTGGGACACTGACACTTTGTCAGAGGCAGCATCGTCAGCAGAAATAGTTTATTTTCCCCACACAGCCTCAATGGAAAAAGGACCTGTTAGGTCCCCGTAAGCCACATACATATCTGACATGAATGACCTACCCACATTCATAAAGGCAAATAGTTTTGTACCATTCCCAGCAGCAGCACCCCCCATTTCTCACCACAGTGACATTTTCCTAAGTCAGTCATCAGAGACGAGTTTCAGAACTCTGTAATTCCTTTTAGGGACTATTTCAGTGCTTATTTAGAACTTCATTGGACTACAACTCAGAATTTGCACCATAATAGCATTGCATTACCCATTTCTTTTCAGACAATAAATGCTTCATCTTGGCATCTCTCTTGCATTTTATATGGCTTTTGTCTGACTGACACACCTTCCTATCTTTAAACAATTTTATTCTGTCCCATCACCCTTGCAGAACATTTAAAAATACATGAGACTTGGGATAAATGAAATATTCTACTGCAAATAACACTGGCCATCTTCCTTCTCTGGCCTTCTGTCATTTTCCTGTTTAAACGAAGGAAGACATTTTTTAAAACTCTTGAAGAACCTCTAGAAACATATCGCTCCCTCTGGTGTAATCAGCAAGTCTTTATAACTCAGGCTTTAAAATTCAGTCTAAACAGACCTAAAGTTCTCGCTTTGCATAGCAGAATTTCTGAAACCTTTATCTGGAAATGTTTGATCTCCACATAATACTTCACCATATGTGTAAGTTGCCCCCTATGTAGTATCTTACTGTTATTACAATCTCATAACAAGCTCTCTATATATTTCTGCATTTCAGAGGACACAAATATGCTCTCTGAATAGGATATAATTAGATGGAACATCCGGATGTCTTGTTTTCATAAAAACCCTTTTATTAAACTATTTCCATTCTTATATATTAAGTTCTTTACCTAAATCTCTCTCCTTTTTCTCCTTAACTTTCCATTTGCCTTTGTCTAAGGATACTGGCAATGTCCTTATAGCCTTGAAATCAATTTAGTGAGACAGTCCCTTTGTACAACAATTTTTCAATCTGTGACATTTGCATTTCTATACCTTTTTTAATTCACAAAGGACAGCATGACTTATCTGAAGAAAATGGGAAAACTGAGCTCCAGGAATATTAAAATCTTCTACAAATTGGTCAAATTATTTAAAATATCAATCATTAAACAAATCTTTAATACAAACGAACTCTTTTAGTTGCTAGGTTCTAAAGGCTTCATTTTTAATACAAGCGGAAGGTCCTCACTATAACACAATACAGTTAAAGGAGAAAATTTCTCATTCCAGCCCATGAATTTATACAATTTCCCCATATTTTACAGACTGGGAAACAGTTGTTAAGATGATCTTTCCCTGTCACACCATGTTAGGTATATTTTTATGTCTGTGTTATCTCCAAGTTCAAGTTCTCTGTGTATATATTTATTTATTTATTTATTTACTTATTTGTATTTCTACTTCCTTGTAAAAGAAATTACCTTTGTCATGTCCTTATCACTCACAATTGTGATGTGTCAATGCCACTCTCGTGTTGCAGTTCTGGAAGACCTACTGCATGTTATTGCAATAGGCCTTCCACTTCGCTTCACCATACCTTTAAGTGTACCATAACCTAAATTAGATGCCACAAAGCAGAAAAATTCACCTAAACCTTCTGATTTCCCCAAAACAGACTGTCTAGAAATTGCCAATTTAATCAGGACTATCAGGTCTTCTGTATCATACGAAAAAGGAGACATCTCTTCCTGTCAAAGAGTTTCAGAGCAGTTATTTAGAAGCACAGACAGCAGGTCTCCCACCCAAAACAGTTGGGATTAATTTCTCTCTGGAGGCAGTGGACATACTGCTGACAGCCCCTGGGTAACAAGCTCAGTCTCCAAGCTGGAGACTTCACCCATGGTGCCATGGGTTTGCTTCCATTAACAGTTCCATCACTTCTAAACAACTATATCCTAAACCCCTGTTTGACATATACAGCATGCAGCTATTTTCTCAATAAATAAAATAGCTTTTGAGAACAAAGGATTAACCTTAAATTCTGCAGTTAGTAACTGTTTGTAAAGACAGAAACCAATCTGTTCAGGCTTAGGTAACATTCCTGTTCCAGTTGTCTTCTGGACTCAAAGACGCCAAGGTATCATACCTCAGTAAAGACGGTGAATTGCAGCTTTTCTGTTCTAAAAGTAGGAAAATATCAGCATTTTCATGACAAATGAGGAGTAAAAACACTAATAAGGCAACAGTAAAAATAGAGTTGTCAAAGTATTGGCAGGGAAAGCAGTGTCTGAAGAAACTATCCTTTGACACTTTGCTGCCATAACCCCTTCCACTTCCTACAAATTGAATATTCTAGCACAGACCAAGTGATACCAATCAGTTGACACCAAAGCTTGAAGGCTTTGAAGATGCTTAGTGCAACTGCTTAAGAGAGGTCCAGATCCCAGAGAAAATGCCTTCCAGCTTCCCTCAAGAACTCTGCAAAATAAAGGAGGTCAAAATGACATAAAGCCAAATAAAACAATCACATAATCCTGCAAGCAACTTCTTTTCCCTCTCTGTTGGTCTTCAAATTTTTGAGCCTTTCTAAGTTTAAACTGTTCTCCAAACCTTTTTTTTCTCCAGCAAGAGAACGAAGGCTGGTGCAGTGATGCTCCCACACTCACATGGCCAGTGGAAAGTCTTCAACTTTTCACCCTGAATTTTAAGTAAGTTGAGTTCTTTTCTGGTACCCCTCTTTTCAGGGATAATTATTTACAGACACTGAGCTACATCTGCAACCTGTCTATATACAAAATCTCCACAAAGAAAAAAATCAAAATGTGTGATTTATACTAGAAAACCCCATGATTAATTCTGGGAAATATAAACATGTCTTTTGTGAGAAAAGTGGCATCACATATCTGTGCCAATTATCTCTTCTTGATCTAAAAATATTAGTAATGTGTAAATATTAATTACACAAAGGGGCTGCTGTTGTCTACATTATATGTACCTTGTTTCAAATGTTTAGACCTATCTTGCACTGACAATATATATACACACTTGAGCAAAGAGTTCATGCATAATGTTAATCGATAGCAGGCAAAAGCAATTCCAAACCAGGTTCCAGTCACTTTCGGTACCAATACACTTGTGGATTAACTACAGCGATCCCTACACTCCAGACTGAAACAAGAGCCATAACGAGCAGTGCTGGGGCAGTCCCAGTGCTCGCTGATGCAAGGGCTTTATAAAGCCACTTTAGTTTGACTGCGAGCAAAGCATTATCATTATCAACAATAATCATGAGCATCTGGAATGTGAGCTTGAAAACATTAATGCTGAACACTTAAATAACAAAACCAGCTAAACTCACCACTTACCCAACCAGGGAAAACAAAGATGAACTCTAGACTGTAAGACAATGACATATCCACCTGATAATATACCATAGAATTACAAAAGCACAAAAATGCTGAGGTTGGAGCAACTTGTGTGGATTCTCCACTCCAACCCCTCTGCTCAACATGAGGTTGGCTAAAGCAGGTTTCCCAGAAGCATGTTCAATCAGGTTTTCTATATCTCTAAGGGCTGAGACTCTTAACTCCTTTAGGGAACCTGTTCCAGCGTTTGGTTACCATTGCACTAAGAAATGTTTTTCCTGTGCTTTAAGTATCTGAACAGACATGCTGCTACATAGTGGGGACAACAGAAGACAGTCCTCTCCATCTCTCCACCTCAAGAAAGCTAAATATCAGCTTTGAGAGGTGTTTATACAACCTACTCCCAAAGATTTTTCCATGACAAAAACATCACAACATCCGCTCGGTTTCAATGCTTCACTTTCCTTCCACTTCTTCACCTGCTTTGCCTTCTGACTTCCATTAGGCTGTTAGATTTTACTTCCTCATTTTAAGTATTTAATATAACCAAACTAAACAATTGGAACCAAATTCATTCCAGTACTGTTCTGTTAAAGCCAGAGGATTTACTTAAGGGCAGATTTTGGTCTTCTTATGTGAGAAATGGGGGATTCAGAAGGAGATAAAAGAAGAATGAAAAGAAAAACTGACCTTGGTGGTCATATTTTCTTTAATCCACTAGGGCCACTCGATGAATGCATACAGCCAGACCAACAATGGCACTTGCATTTAAACTCATGTGGGTGTAAATATAGGTAAGGGCACTAATCAGCCAGGTGGCTACATGTTACCCTGAACACAAGCAATTAAGTACAAGGGCAATTTTCTCCCAGAGGTTAGTTATTTCATAGCCAATTACCCAGGCAGCTTCACCCCACTTTGAACTGTGTGTGGAGTAAGAGCCATGTCTGCATCTGGACCTTCAATAGATTCCCTGTAGCTTTAGCCATCAGCCCTATTCATCTTTTTCTAAAGTAGTTACAGCATCCACCTGCCTTTCAGTATTTAACTCCTTCATTTGTAAAGAAGCAAGCAGAACATTTGAACAAAAAGATATTTTTATCTTTATAAAAGGCAAGGCAATTTTAGCAGTATATGTCTATGAAACTCAGCATTCACCCTTGTGTAGTATCTCCACAAAATCAGTGAAAGCAGCACTTTATTAAACATATACACCCTCTGCAAAGCAGGCCTTTCGAGGAAGAAGTGCGTATTGTTTCGTGTTCAGAATATGGCATGTCCAAGGATGTTTGACACAGGAGGAGAACATACCCAACTAACACAAGCTAACACTGCAGCGTGTCTATGTAATGCATTAATAATATAATTGCACATTAAATATTAATAGAATATGCTGAATAACAGATACATATCACAGGCTGAGTATGCCTAGGTGCATGTAAGCAATACTTATGTTTTATTCCCCCAAGACACACATTACATTATGTTACAAGCACACAAGCGGAACACATATATCTGCAGCTCCTTGCATCCTGGCCACACACACACACACATGGGCTCAAGGCAGATGAGACCATTGCAAAACCACTGCAGGCTCTAGAGGCAGAAACCACTCTTCTGTCCCAACCCTGTCTTCCCAATCACTGACCTGTAATTGCATCATCAGATAGCTATTTGTTTTCTCCAAAACCTGCACCCCCCAGGGTACAACACAGTAAAGTACTGGCACATGTGTGAAACTCAGAGAGTGAGTATTCCTATCAAAACCTGTGTGCATAAACAGAACCTGAATCAGGTTTTGTTTATGATTCAATAAAACAAAAACAGCCATCACCTGTCTGGAGCAATTCTGACTGCCACGTCCTGTGTCTTCCTCCACCCAGGACACAAAGATCTGGAAAGCACATCACAGCTCAGCTCCACAGGCTAGGAAGTCACTGGAGCCACTAGGGACCCCACACCTCTTGTTCAAGTAACACAAAAGCATCTCCCAGCACTATCCAGGTCAGTTTAGAGGAAAATGAGGGAACGGCTTCCTGTTCTGGTGCTGTGATTTTAAAAAACTTCTGAATTCCTGAGTCTCATCCTGAAAATCTTTTACTAAATAGCAAAGCAGAGTCAAGGCCGCAGAGTTGGAATAACTGGGAAGTCCGTAATCATTAGGAATTGTAGGGAGTTTTCCTTTGCATTCTTTCTGAGAGGTTTTAATATAAAAGATAATCCAGATCTTTTAAAGGAGAAAAATCTACAGTGTGGAACAACACCTTAGACAAGCCACGTAATCTCATTCCACAAAAGGATTAAAAGATACTGGGGGGGAAAGGATTGACTTTCTAATTTCTAGGTTGCCAAGTTCTTGCTAAAATACAAGAATATAAAAGCAGAACACAAATAGAATTATAAATAAAACTTTGTAAATTGGGAAGGGGGGGCAAATGACAATGTCTCAATCATTGCTATTTTCTCTGAGCAGGTTAATAAATTGAAATAGATACTTAAGTGGAAAAGGGTTTTGCCACCAGTAAATAGGCATTACAAATTGTCCCGTGGGAAGCTAAAAGACTTAGCCCTTTGCCCCCATAGTCTGAGGCAGAGACATCATTTACAAAAGGCAGCTAATACCAAGGCAATAACAATAAAATCTTCCAAACTCACAAAAGCATGTACCTGGAAATTTGGAGATTTCTCTGTTTATGGTCAAAATCATCACAGAAGAGTTTGGTTATAATCTGTCTGTTCGTTCCCACCTCCCTGCTCTTGCTATTTTCTGTGCATTTCTCAGTAACAAGCCTGTCATTTTAAGCATTATTTATTTACCAGGCAGCCGCGGTGCTTTTGATACGTAACAGAATATTGCCATAAATTTTATTCACTAAAAAAATAACATGAAATAAGAATAAGTTTTTTAATCTGTCACAATAAGCAGCTAATCAAACCCGTGCTAGCAACTAGTTTGGTTTCAGTGATAATTTTCTGTTCACTACATTTCCATAATAAAATTTATTACTTACATAATAAATTATAATTATATAGCCTAGGCAGAGAATTGAAATATATATACAAGCTATATGGCTCACATCTTAAAATAAGCTGCTCCTAGAATGTATTTGAAATGAAAGTTCAACTCCACTTTTAAATTATAACCCTCCCATATTACAGATTGAAAAAACATGTTATATCAAACATCCACATAAATTACAGAAAGTTTCTTTAAAATGTCAAGTATAGACCCTACTGTGCTTAGGATGTCAGCAGAAATCTAAAAATACAGAGTGATGAGGCATGGATACAATTTATTGCGGAAGTGAAGCACGCTTTTCAACTTGCACGCACAAAATCTGTGGTAAATCAAACAAATTTTCCCTTTTTAAATTGAAGTTGAACTAAAACTGTATTAACTTCACACAAACTGTCCAGATTTGCAGCATCTGACTGCAGTAATTAGGGATCTGCAGCTGCAATGTTGCATTGCTTTATTTTTTGTTTGTTTAAATCACTTGGTAGCAGCATTACAAAACCTAACACTGCACGTTTGGGGACAAATGCACTGGTTGAATGACGGAGATAGCCATTTGCTTAAAATGGTGTGGGCTAGGAACCTGGTCTGTTAGTTCTGTTGTGACACTCCTTCTGGAGAACTGAGTGTCTCTAATAAAAATCAGTAAGCAAATCCTTTCAGAAGATGCACCCTGCCAGCTCCCTGGATCTGCGTGGAGCCCCATTTGATTAAAAGGGCCCCACTACAAACTGAAGAATTTCTTTTTATAGATCTCTTCTCAGGACCAAACCTGCAGCATTTCCTGTTGATCAGAAACTACTTCCCAGAGAGTTCCTTTTAAAAAATGAACAACAAATGTTTAGAAAATAGAATTATTTATATTGAAAATGTGTATCTCTCAAGAAACAAACCAGAAGAGGAGGGGGGAGATAAAGAGTAAAGCTCTGCATGAACACAACTGCAGGCAGTGTGACTTTTTTATACATGGAAAGAAAATTCTTGAACTTCCCTCAACAAAGGGCAAAACCTCTGCTACGTGGTTAACTTGTAAACTGCTTCAGCTGCAACAACTTTGCATAAAGAAGTTAGTTATGGGAGAAATCATCAGTAAATCACACGGCTCCTAGATACCTAATCTTACTTTTTATTTACACGACTCTGCCACGCAACCGTCGGAAATGTGCCCAGTTACTAGCAACCCTCTGAGGTGGCTCCTTTTCAGGCAGCCACTCTCCAGAGAGGGACGGAGCACAAAACATTTGTTGTCGCAGCTTTTTTTTTTCCCCCTTTTAAATCATTTTGCACCCTGGTGAGACCTGTCGGCCATTTGCGAGCAGTGCCAAGAGCCGGGCGAGGCAGTGGGATGGAGAAGTGCCCGATTCTCTCCCATGGGAGCTGTGGGGCTCTCGCCCACGAGATGGCAGGCTGAGATGCTCTTTGTGTTTTCCAGTCAGCGTTCCACGGGAAATCGCTTCCCCTCTCAAATGACAGCAGCCCCAGGTAGCAGGGGTGACATTTGCTTTACATTATGATACACACTAATTAATCATTAGTGATCCCAGAAGTATGTTGGCTAAAAATGCTTTGCTATGGCTTGTCACAGTAGGGGCTTTCAATGTTGATACTGTTACACACACATATGTTCCACGGCTGGATGTTATATACCGATGGATTTAGTCTTTCAGGCTACAGAATATCTTTTTAAGTGCTGCTAATTATTGTTCAATCAAAATCTTTATAATCAGTAATGAACTTACTATCTTGTACTTTATGTGATAAGTTCTTGAGGTTAGGTGACAAAATGATTACTTGGCTGGGCAATGAAATAAGACCTTTACAAGCTGCTGTGAATCAGACTGGAGCTTCTACTGGTGCAGTCCAGACTTTCTGCACTGGCTGGTATTTTTCACCCACGTGGCAGTCTTTCTTCCAAGAGCCTAAGGGCACCTCCTTTCAGCCCACTAGCAACCACAGCTGTAACTGTTTGGTGTCTTAAAAAAGATTACTAGAGATGTGAGAACACTAAAAAATATGCTTAACTCTTTCAAATATCACAAAAAATTCAAGCCGCTTCAGAGAAGACACTGAGGTGCTTCGATTCACTTCTGTTATTAAGTACATAGGCATACCTGGGGGCAGGAAAACAAGAGGCCATGAAGAGCACAGGAAAGTTCACACTAACAGAGCTGAACAGGGGATCAGCACCAGCAGCTCTCAGCTTTATCTCGTGTGCTGTCAACTTCAGTGACAAGCAACCAAGTCAGTAAGGAGAAGAAGTTTGGACCTTGGTTTCTTGCTAGGCATAAGTTTAGTCTTTTTGGAAATGTAAGCACAAATCTTCTGCATGACTACTCTCTTCAGTACCTGAAAAGCTGCTGACTTGTCTCAGACTTTCACATCAACATTGCTACACAGGTACCCCAAACCTCAATGTCCCTTACAGATACTATCAGGGCAAGGCTGGTCACAGTAGGTTCATCCTCAGCCATTCTCTCCACTCTACAAGTAAGGAGATAGGGTCCTACCTTAACTAACACGGTTCAGGCAGGACTCCTTCAGCAGACCTTTTCAAACAGGAAAGTATGCTCAGGTGCAGAACAATGAAGGGAATCACAGGCAGTTAAAATATCCTATAAACCAAAATACTTCTAAACTCAGGAAGGAAAAATACTCACAATACAGTATTTAGAAATATATTTTTTATATATTTCTATATATATTTTATATATATATAATATACATTTGCAGGAGGTTGGCTCCATGTGGTCCAAAGACAACTGAGCTCTGAAATTGTGTTGGAGAAGACATCTCCATAGTTCAAAGCCAGAGCCTGGAATGGACACAAGGAGGGTTTTACCCACCATCCCTCTTCGGGCTCCCATGTGTTTAACACTGAAGTTTTCTACTGCACCTTCTTTATTTGAATATTGCAATATACAATGACAAAGAAACCCAAGAAAACAAGAGCCCTTGTTTTCTAACATGAAAGGCTAAAGAAAGACTGACACCATGACAAGTTTCTCTGGAGGTCATCAGCATTAGATGAAAGCTAAACTGTCTAGAAAAATGTTTTTGAAACATAAAAGATAAAGCTTTTGAATCTGCTAGCCTCACAAGACATATGTCGAAAAGTGAAAAATATAGGCTTTTGCAAAGGTTATGAAGTGGATCTTGATGATGCTTCTCCTCAGGGAAGTGAAGTTAAAACAAGCAATAAACCTTTGTTTAGGGATTCTTCTCTAGCACTGTCTCTCACCTGTGAGTTGGAGGGACATTTGCCAGCCTGGAGACGTCAGTTTTCCACTTCCACAAACACTCTGCTGGGCACAGGATGTGTGTCCACATTTGTCTTTCTCTCTCCTGTAAAAGCTCTGGCTCAGCTCCTGGAAATTCTTTTCCTAATGTGAGCAATTCATTGGTACAAGTCAAGACTAGGTCAGCATTCAAAAGCTAAAAAAAACTGGCAAAATCACTATTGATCTAATGGGTCAGGAAATCAGATCTGTATGAATCATGGAACTCTCTTAAACACAGAAAGCAAAATAAAAAGAATAAAGGGAGAGAAAAGAGAGAGGCAGAAAAATAAGAGCCTTTTGGCTCCAGTTGATTTCAGGACTGGGGGTTTTAGCAAAAATACAAAATAGAGCTAAGTTTTTGATAGCACTGTGACAGTCAAGACATACAATTTATTTGACTTCTTGTACTTCGGTTCACACTAATGCAGTTTGGGGATTAAATATACAAAACTAAAACTGAAAAAAATGGGTCTTACAAGTTTAGCCTTTAGTTCACAATAAATCCTTTTGCATGGGCAGGTGATTGTGGAAAGGTTGAACCCAGCATCACTTTCAGGATCTGCAGAATTCTTGGTCTTGCATTTTGATGCTTTAACTTTGAAGTCTGTGGCCCTGGAGCTATCCACTCCCACCCACAGCTTTTCCCATGCAGAATTTTCTACAACCAGAACAAGGAGGAAAGTTTCCCCTTTCCCCCACAGTCAAGGCTCACTGTGTCCACAAAGCTCTGCAGTGCTCAGGCACATTTACATCAGCCACTTACATCTGGATAATAATATTTCTTCTTAACTAGCAACCCTCAATAAAGTTTTCTAAATCAACAACAAATTAGTCAATACATCAACATATTCACTGTGCCACTCCAAGCACACTTCTCTTGTTTTTAATGTGGACACTAGAAAGTAAAGAGAAAGCAGTAGGCAGCAAAAACCATTTTTACTGTTACATCAATTGATTTTTAAGCCTATACTACATTATTTAAAAATCCTGAAATTAAATCTCATTCAAGTCTCTCCCTCCTTCATGCCCAGCATAACACATATTCAAAATTCCCTCTTCTCCTGATGCATTTCAGGTCTGAAAACCCCCATGGTGGCTTAAACTTCAGCATCTTTTCAGCAGCCCCTTGATTTATAAGCTTACAGTTTCTACATTCTAGCTGTTTTACACTGGAGCTTGAAAACATAGCAGAAAATAAAAAAATAAATAAAATAAGAATGCTGACTTCTAGCAGCGGGATAGTATCCCTCAAGACGTGCAGATTTTGTTCCCTTCTTACTTATGAAACAGATGGTGTTTTATGCTTAACACAATCAGTACCATTCTCTATCTGTTGCCTTCTAACCTTCCCCACCTGTGTGAAACCCAGCCAGAGCTTAATGAACATACTTGGAGCTGTCTGGACTGAATTAGTCCCAGTAGGAGCTACCCTTCAGGTACTGCACAGTCTCTCATGGCTGTGTAACTGCAAAGAAATACAAGAAACCTTTACACTGTGGCTAATTAAATAAAGGTTTGCCTCTGCTAAGTGCAATTTTTTACCTTACAAAAGCAGGTAATGTCTAGCGTGTTGAACTATTTTAGAAGTATTTGCCACTGTCTTGAGCATTCATGGAGACAAGTGGCATGGAAATGGAGTTAGAATGTAATTTTAAGCAGCAGTCTTCTTCCATTTTTAAAGCTTTCTTCACTTCTGCATATCAAATTATTACAGTCATTACCATTGAAATGTAAGGCGTTACCCAAAAGAATGGTTTTCAAGATTCATATAAAAGACAAAACTTTGTTTCTGCTGTTCATCCCCTAACTCAATATTTGTCATGCACCTGAAATTATACAAAAACAATGTTTTTAGCAGCAGATCCCTTAAAATGAAGATGAAATTACAACCTGGTTACTTGGACCACATTCCATGTCCCAGAGGCAAATCTTAAAAACATCACAAAGATATGCTAAAGTAATTTCCTCCATGATAATTATAAATTCTAGAAAATCATTGTAGTGAAGGAATTCAGCAGTCTGAGATTCCTTCCGAAGTGCCAATGGTGGGATGTTTGAATCAGCTTATACACTGAAATCTTTGCTGCCTTCTCTCATTCCTCTCTCCCTTATGTGTGAGGTAATTCTACCTAGTTTCCAACCTGAGTAAGCACAGAACTTCTATTAAATCAATTGAACAACTGATATAAAGGGCAGAATCTGCAAATCTAGCTTAGACCAAGAATGGGATTTCTTTGGATCACAACCAAGTAGATACCCAACCTTTCTCACACGTGTTCACTGAAACAGCAAATTATCCAAGTTCTCTATCTGCAATTTCCTCATGCTGAGGTTTAGCTGTAGATCCTTTCTATGACATTCAGGTGCACACAGAGAGAAAGTCATACTTTCTTAATACACCAAAGAGAATTCCAGAAAACTGAACCGGTATGGGCACCCAGAGAGCTAAAATTAAGTCAATACCATAGAGAAACAGAGGAAGCCTTCTTCTACAACTTTTCCAAGAAACACAATCAGGAAGGTTTGCAGAACTTTTACACAAAAGGAGTCACATCAACTTCTTCCCTTAAAGAAAAAGAAACCAAGCATGTATGTATCCATGATGGCAGCCAATGTGCCTTTACTGTAGACGCAGAGAAAAAGGTGAAAACTGTATTGCCTCAATCTGAAAGAAAAAACTTTGTGGTTCAGTTTAGAAGAGAACTTGTTCCAACAACGAGTGCTCTGGGCTTGCCTCTTGGGTGCCCCTCCGCACTTCCACATTTGGTTCCCAATAGAGTGCAATGTCTGTGAAACAGTATGGGTGCCAGAACTGGACTAGGAAGAGCAAACCAACAAACAACAGCAGGGAGACAGATAGAAGAAAATAGCCATTGAGCTGAAATCTATAGGAAATACCAATCTCCCAAAAGAAGGAGAGAGCAGAAGAACTACAGGTATCATCGAATCATAGAATCATTAGGGATTGGAAGGGACCTTGAAAGATCATCTGGTCCAATCCTCCTGCCACAGCAGGATCACCTAGATGAAGTTGCACATGAACACATCCAGACGGGTCTTGAATGTCTCCAGAGAAGGAGACTCCACAAACCCCGCTGGGCAGCCTGTTCCAATGCTCCATTACCCTCATTGGGAAGAAGTTCCTTCTGATATTTATATGAAACCTCCTCTGTTCCAGCTTGCATCCATTGCCCCTTGTCCTATCACTAGAGGACCTTGAGAAGAGCCTGGCTCCATCCTCCTGTCACCCATCCCTCACATATTTATAGACATTAATGAGGTCACCCCTCAGCCTCCTCTTCTCCAAGCTAAGGAGACCCAGCTCCCTCAGCCCCTTTCCTCAGAAGGGAGGTGTTCTACTTTACTTCTTTCATCATCTTTGTTGCTCTACGCTGGACACCCTCCAGCAGCTCCGTGTCTTTCTTGAACTGAGGGGCCCAGAACTGGACACAATATTTCAGATGCAGTCTCAATAGTGCAGAGTAGAGAGGGGTAGAAGAACCTCCCTTGATCTGCTAACCATCCCCTTTCTGATCCCGCACCCCCCCACCCCTGGATGCTGTTGGCCCTTTTGGCCACAAGAGCACATTGCTGGCTCATTGTCATCCTGCTGTCCACTAGGACCCCCAGGTCCCTTTCTCCTATGCTGCTGTCCAATAGCTCAGTCTCCAACCTACACTGGTTGTTCATGCCCAGATACAAGACTCTACACTTACCTGAACTCCAGGGACATCAAACATTACTAATGATAGCATCTTATCTGCAGAACATAACTGATCTTTAGTATCCAGCTGTGGGCTTCAACTCCTTAAAGCAGCCCTGGTCCCAACTGCCATCTCGGTTTTGCAGTGTGATTATATGTATCACACAGTATCACAGTAATGATGAGGCTGGGAAAGACCTTAAAGATCATCCAGTCCAACCTAAAACCAACCTAGTAAACCTAACATCTGGCATCTAGATCATGCCACTCAACATTTCATCCAGACTAACCTTGAACACCTCCAGAGACAGCAACTCGACCACCTCCATGGGCAGTCCATTCCAAAATTGGATCACTCTTTCAGTGAAAAACCTTTTCCTAATGTCAAATCTAAACCTCCCCTGATGGAGCTTAAGACTGTGACCCCTTGTCCTGTGATAGACCTCCTGTCCTAGTCCCTGTCTAGATATCACAAGCACATTCTGGGATCCAAGCCTCTTTCTCCTCCAGATCATTGTCTGGATGTCCTGTGTTGACGCCTGCCTTAATCAAGTTGGAACTTTTCTGCTCCCTACATCAGGGATCCCTTGCAATGGTTCTAGATCAACCCTTCTCTTCTGAAATGTCTGTCTGATAAAATGTTCGTACAGAGATATCTGAGAGTTTCCATGATAAGTGTGAAGATGACACCTCAACAGACGTCTCAAAAATCCTCCTATGGCCAGCTAGAGTTGAGAAACAAGAGGATTTTAAAGTGCACATGAAGACAATGAACTCTGCAGAAGTGTTTCCCCATATCATGTATTGGGTGACTTACAGAGTAGGGAAAAGCTAAGTAGGATTAAAACATAAAAATATGAAAAGGTGTATGTGTGTTTTTTAAAGTAGAAAACAAAAAGAAATAGAGCTTATAAGGCAGAGACAGGCTGTCAGTTATGTGTAGGTAACAAGATATCTGGTTGTAAAGAAGGCAAAGATTACAACAGAGACCAGCAATAGGAAGTCGGCCCTCCTGGGGGGATGTTCCAGCAATGCAACTCAGCATCACAAAAGGTGCTCAATAAAACAGTGTGCAGTGGTCAAACAAATGCCATCAATTGCTCTTCCTTGCTCTGCCTTTTAGCTGAGCTCCAGGAGGGATTGGACATCCCAAATAAGAACAGAGGGGGCACTTTGCTTGGGGCACAGGAGGAAGGGTAGCTAAAATAGAAAAGTCTAGTCAACAGGCTAGGCTCTTCAGTGAGAGACTGGTGACAAAGGATGGAAGGAAAAAAGTGGATGAGCCACATCCCAGTCTTTCAAGATATTTGTCACTAATACTTGGAGTCTGGAGATTTTTCTGACACTTCTAAGGTGTGGAGACTAAGTATTTAGGAAGCATTGCCTTTGGAACTCTGCTCATCACTGATTCTGTCGCAGGGACTCACAGAAGAGAATATAGGGGAACTGACTGTGTAGGACTTAAAGTGAGGAGTTACTCACATATGTCTCATTCACAGGGTTGGAAGTCAGGCAATAACAGACTTTATCCTTAGAGTCATAGAAATGGCTTTAAACTCTAAGGAACTCAGAGAGCAGAGATGCCCTACCTCCAGAAGTGAAGAGCCCCATGCTACACGTACCAATCCCACATGTACCAGTAAGATACAGATTCTCCATAATCATTCTATCGAGTAATTCTAACCCTTGGTCTTCTCTATCAAATCAAACCCCAAACTGTCTCCCTGCAGTATCACCTCTCCTACAACAAGCCAAGCCATAACAAGACGGTGCACTTTTTGATGACATCTCTAGATGAGAGCAACCTTTAGTAGGCTGTAGAGCTCTTTGTAAAAATGTCCTGTTTGGATTGTAAATCAAGATAACTGTTGAAAGTAACCTTTCTTGCTCAAAAAAAAATTCAACAAGGTCCTCCTTTAGCAGTGAAAATGACACACAGGAGTTGAAGAACTAACTAGCTGAATCACAAAGTACAAAGGGGCATTGTCTTTGTGGGAGAGAATGCAACAAAACCGAGCACTGTGACATTAAGCTTTAGAAAGGGGATTTGGGGGAAAAAAAAAATCAGAAAAAAATGAGGAAGCTAGTCAAAAAGGCCCTAAAGTCAGAAGTAAGGAAATTAAAATCCTTCAACTCAGCATGGAGGCTACTTAAGCAACCATAATAGAGTCCCAGAAGGAATGCACAGCTTTTCAAAGAAACATGGAAAGCAAGAAAAATAAAATTAGCATGGGAAAACAGCAAGGTTCAAGGGGTTATTTAAGCCAAACAGGTAGTGTTCAAAGAGAAGTGAAAATCTACCTTAACAGAAGGCAAGGAGAACAAACACAACCTGTGGAAGGCTCTCTTCATCACACAGACATGTTTCAAAAGTTGTGGTGACTGAGGAATAAGCTAGGCTGAGGGAACGGGTAAAGCTAAAAAATTAAGTAACTGGAAAAAAGAATACCCAGAAGATTTCAAGGGGTCATAACAGGGAATAAAGTGTTTGTAGAGAAAATAAGTTATTTCTTATCAGCAACAGAAGACCTTGTGGGGATTCAAGATGCCTGGAGTGAGGAAGTCTAGAAGAAATAAAAGGGGTAAAATCAAGGATTGGAAAAAAAATTAATTAAAACTCACTGGATCTCCAGAGTCCGTTGGAATAGGCAACTTCTCCCTAGGATAACGTCAGTGGGCACAGATCACAGGTTTTGATTTTACAGTGAGCCCATATGGAAAGTGACAAAATTGCTGCCCTGAGACATTGTTCCCTGTATCTTACATGCTCCACTAAAAGCCTCCCGATGTCCAGTATGATCTGTGAAAATATGAGAAGACCTAAATTCCCTGGGAATACCTCACAGCCCTTCCAGACCATGAACAGCATGATGCAGCATTTCTAAATGAGATAGGTGAAGCACAGCCTTCCTCACTTTTATTTAGTTGGGCTCTAATAGAGCACGCTGTACCCGAAGCACAAAACACACTCATTTGAGCTTTAGTCATTCGTGTGGTCTTTTAAGTAATTACCCATTGCATTATTCAATGAGAGGGCACAGTATTTACTGGATTACTTGGTCTGTATTGCCTTCAAGACACAGCCCACTGGTCTGGGAGCCAGCTGCAAAGCAATGAGCAAACATTTATTTTTTTTTTCTACTCCTTTTTTGAGTTACACATTTGAAAACAAAATGGGAACGGTGGCACTACAATAAAAACCTAGTTAGTTCCAGGTAGCTCTCCTTTAAGCAATCTATTTGCTGACCCAAACACAAAATTGGAAGAGGCAATGGCTCGTTCAAGTGTCCCACAGGCTCCAGCTGAAAATAGACAGGTTATCCATGGGCAAAAGAAAGGCTGTCTTGGTGTGTATTGATTGCTGTACACAGTAAAGCCTGACTCACGGTGTGTCCAGCAAGTGGCTAATTTCTGTGGTGATTTTTGGTTTTTAAAAGGCACATGTCCTCAAAGAAACTAAAAACAAAAACAGGAGTCAAATACGTAGTAGCTAGTATGTGTGAGAACTCCTGACAGCATACTCTGAATGTCTGCAGGCTGTGAAGATGATGGTGGTACATGCTACAGCATTTTGAATCCTGTAGAAACTAGCGCAGGTATCTCTGGATGAGATAAACCATAAGCATCCAGATGCATCAAGGTAAGACACAGAAGGGAGCAGGCATATACAGGAAGTGGAAAAAAGATGCAAAACAACTGTCTCCAGTGTTTTGTATTCAAATACTATACCTCTAGAGAACCTTCCATTTGAGATAAAAGCTATCAGGACCTGGTTAATCAGTTGGGATGAGGATAATTATACAAGGAGTTACATGGTATTAATACATTCTCTTAAGCAGCTGTTGTTTCCTGCTCCAAATGGTTTCCTACCATGAAAACTCTTTCTGTTTGTGTATATGCATGTGGATACAAGGGCAGGGAACCATTCTGCACATTAATGGTTAATGCCAATATCCCTCAGTATAAAGGCATAGAGACCAATTTGTGTGACAGCAATCCTGACTGCCTGATAATCCTCTATAATAGATTAGAGTTTACCTGTCCAGCTCCTGTTAGAAGAGATCAGCCATCTGACTCTAAGTCCATAAGCCAAGGTAGGTCCAGCTTATGAGGCTAAAAGGCAGGGCATAAGTAATTAATGGTTTATTTAGGAGACAGAGGCATGTCCTCCATTGGTATATGCTGTTTAATATCCTTCCAGTGATAAATATTCAGACAGTACTCTCTGTCTGACTAAGAAGCTGTTTTGGGCTGATGTTTTTCTATTAATGCAAATGAATTTAATATTGACTTACATTAAGAAAATATAGAGTTCTGTCTATGTCTGTAGAATAAGCTGTCATTTATAAGTATTTCTGGTTATCACTGCAGCAAATACTGAGCACAAAACCAGCTGTACCCTGTCAGACAAAGAGCTCCTCTAGTCCAGTGACCTGTATCCAAAAGTGGTCAATAACAGATGTGCTACACAGCACTGCATGCATAGAGCAACCACACAGTGGTACTTATGCAGAATACTCATTCAGGACCATTCTTGGGAAATCTCAGTGACAAAAGCCATGTCTTTCATTTTGAAAGCTCTGGGAGGTTTTTTTCTCCCACCCGTTTCATAAGACAACAGGTATTCCTTAGTCCTCTTTAACTGCCTATGGTTACAGCAATCAACTGTACAGCTACTGAAACAAATTCCCCATGTGGGTACTACACAAAAATGACCGGAACCAAACCCCACACACTGATCCAGTCTGGTTAAAGTTAATACCTCAATATTCTGTCCTTTTGTTAGTGTGATTTCTGCTCCGCTGATTGTGTATACTTTATTCATGGTTACACCATGTAAATCAGGATTCCAGCAGATCTGAAGGAACTACACTGGATTACTATCTTTGTTGTATAACAAAATACAGTTCAGCATTACATTAGTCTTTTTATCAATCACATAGTCTACATGTCAACAAACAAAATCACTCTGGCTACATTTACTCAGAGTCAGGAGCAGGGGGAGGTTATTGCAAAATATCCCTGAAACTCTTATTTGTCCAGCACTGGGTTGGCTGATTTCCATGAGGAATGTGTTTAGTTAATTGAAAAGGTTTTGGTTGAAGTTTGCCAGCAAGAGATCATAGAATTCTAGACAACACATACTGTGAGTATGAACTCCATTCAACCTTTGGAATACCTCTGTGAAGGCAGGAAATTGAAATATTGTGCTATATTGGCAACTAAATGGTCATTTATCATCCATGCTAAGTTTGGAGCGCAGTGAAATGATTTTTAAACTCTCAAAGGGCCCTTATTAACAATTACAAGGTGTGCGTATATAGATATAGATTATGTATTGAAATATAGTTTCAAGAAGAATATGAGATAATCAACAGCTGTATCTACCCTCCCATTTGCCTAAGATCAAATCTGGACTATGCTCAGAGGCACAAACACTATATTAAAATACAATAGAGTTAAGACACCTACTGACAAAAGCAAGGAAATTCATGGTTAAAGGGGAAAACTCACCATATGTTCTGCAGTACCTAGGAACAACAGGGAGCATTCAGCTCATCATTAAAGAGGCACCCAGTTGTGCCTAGGTATTGGAGAACATATGGAACACTTCCCTGCTCATGTCTGAATTTCCTTACTATTGTCAGCTTATGGATCAAACTCGACTTTTTACTTTTTTTTTGTAACATAGAGTTCAGGGGATTCTTTAAGCAGTTGTTTAGTTTGTAAAATACCATTTCATTTTTATAATTATCAGCCCCACAGACATACATAAATTATTGCAAGCCTACTTTTCAGAAGAGTTCAGGATCACTGGAAACCACACCTTCTAAAAATAAAACAGTTTGTTGCACAAGGAGTTCCCAAGCAGACACCTATGGGAGATTACAACGGATAGGCTTGATCTGACTCACTGTAACTGAAAAGCAGCTCCTTCATTTTATACTCTAGTCCATTCCTTTAAACTGACACAAGTTTTCAACTGCTTAAGACAATATAATAAACTGATTTCACTGCAACTATTTATACTTTAATTGCTATATAATGAAAACATATGTCTCACTTTCATAAGAAACAAGTTAAACGAGAGTTTGTTTTGCTTCCTCAAGCTCTGTTTTCAAATCAGGCTGTTCTCGTAGTAAAATTAAAATAATCAAAATGGAACTTTTATGTTTCAGCAACTTGGAGTCTTTTGTTTTGTTCCACTTTGTTCAGGAAGCAATGAACTCTTTACAGACTCTGAGTTGGCCACCCATTCCCTTGGTCCTACAAGGTGCTTAGCCCATTACTGCTGCTTCTACAGTTTTTAAAATTTAGGACCAGGCAGTGATCTAAGAAAATCCTGAACAGACAAACAAGCATCCCCCCAGGTCCTTGAGTGGTCCTCACATGGAATTGCTTGCCATCTTGAATCCCTTCATTTCTCTTCTGGAATCAGTTACACCCTTAGATGCTCAGGTAAGGAGGATGTGGAGTGGGGCTCTGCCCTTCACTGTGCTTTTCCTACTGTACATGGGAAACACCAGAGAAATCCCTTCCAGAAGCATCCTGGGCATGTTTGCTGCCTTCAGCCAGTAACTGCTACCCTTGCTCGGTTCTTACCCAGCCACACACTAAGCAGTTCTTGAGTTCAACCCTTGTGGTTTGGCCACAAGAGATCATTGGGAAAGAGCAACAACCAAGAAAAGTTTCTTTTGCTTGATGGGTCATTCTCTGAGGCACAAATGCAGACTCCTGGCTGAAACAATATCATTCAGAATATGCAATGGGAGAAAAAGCACGTACCCATTGCAAACTGACACGCTGCCTCTTCCTTAGCAAAAGTAGGGAAGGAGGTGTCAAGAGATTAGTTTGAGCCAGCCTGGAAAACTAAACTTGAACCAACCTCCCCAGGTTAATGTAAATATATGAGTACTGTACACTCTCAACTCAATCCATGCAGAAAACATGGCTGAGAATGAGATTTCAATCAAAACAGTAAAACAATTCAGTCACAGTATAGCAACGCATTAAAGTTTTGCTTTCAATTCTTAACCACCTTCTTTCCTTTCTGATAGAGCATTAAAATGTTCATACAATCTGCCTAGAAAAGCTAATTCATACTGGTAAAATTAGTTCTAACCATGATAACAAGTTAATGAGAAACCTGTATACTCAGACCAATGAATCATCCACCATGCAGATCTTGTCATGCCGGTTAAGTATCCCTGGCAAGGCGAACAGTTTCACATATTTGCATAAAAGTTAGGGTGGGTGGAACATTTGTAAGAAGAGCACTTACCATGAGCAGAAAGAGACAAAGGAAAGTGCAGAGAGCCATGCTGTTACACTTAATGCTCAGCTCTCCTGGGAGGCAATGCCTTTTCATTTATTAAAGTCCTTGAGAGACTGGATACTCTACAATTCAGATTTTAATAGTCTGCGTTGATGTTGACTACTCAGTTATTAAGTTGTCTTCCATAAGTTCATCCAAACCCTCTATCTGAAGAGGCTGTGGAGCAAGCACATCAGTATTCCCCTTCAGATGCCCTCTGTTGCCTTGAGAACTGACAGCAGTATCTCTAGGGAAACAGCAATCATTGCTCTGCTCCATGGGCTCAGGAGAGAAAGTTTGAGGTACAGTTGGGAAGTACAAGCTTCTGTGCTTCCTTCTGCTGAAAGATCATCAGAATCTCAAGAAAAACTCTGGCAACCTCCCTCCCTCAGCACTTTGCAGTGACATGACTTCAGGACTTGAGTAACACAGCAGAGAAAAACATCAGTTACATTTCTCACCTTTTGCCTACTGAACACTTATAGCTAGAAGGAGATTTAAGGAGAAAATGGAGCTGGCAGGGTCCCTCAGAAGAGCTGTTTAGAAAATACCAAAACCACACTAATGACACAAAACATTGGAGATGTCTTTTCAAGCAGTGTACCTATTTAAAATGCTGAGAAACAACTGCAATACATATCTTGATGCAGAAACGAGACCAATGGCTCTCCCTGTATAGAAGCACAAGTCTAGTTCTATAATACAGTCATTTCTCCACTACCAAAAGAGCAATTGTTTGGAGACTGGACTTCGAACTCAGCAATGTCACACTGTTGGCAGAGAATATACCCAGAGTGACTTTGAAGTATTTGGGTCACCCTGCTCCAGAAGAGCCTCCAAAGCTGCAGATCAAACACACCAAACTTAGAAGACTGCTAGATAGCTCCTGCCACTCTGCCAGCCTGAATGGGACAAGGGATGAGACGCTGCTCTCTTCTGCATGGCAGCTGGAATGAGGAGGAAGCTGGTCTTGGCACAGAGATGACAAGCCCTTCCATGTCCCCAGGGTTCACGCTGCGCAAGGAGCAAAAGCAGCTTGTCTGGTCCTAAGTGGCAATTAGTCAGACAGAAGTTATATCAAGTAACAGGGCATAGAAACATAACCTTTTGTCTGATGAGGATTTCCAAATTGCCAGTCATCTGGAAAGGGGTGAGCATGCAAGGGTCATAAGTTGAGCAAAGGGTGTATTAGTAGCGTGACAAGGCAGTAAACTATCGTGCAAGTACATGTAAATACCAGCAGCGTGTAGATCTCAAATCTTGAAATAGATTCACTAAAGGTTTAGGACTTCAGTTTAGTCAGAGGGTTATGTTGCAGTTCATAGGCACATTTGTTTTATTAATTGAGTCGTAAGTTCCGGCAGTCCACAAATACATTTGAAAACATGCATCAGCTGCTTTCGATTGCCATAAGGGATCTGAAAACCTGCCAGTAAGTCTGTTTGCAGCTCTTAAAATTTTTCACTAAAAATCTGTTTTAAACTATTAGCGATTATGTTGCTTTTGGGTTTTTTTGTAAGAAGAGTGCAAGGAGGGGAGGAGGAGCAGAAGAGAGAGAAAAAGAGCTCATGTTTTGTTCAGATTTAGTTCTCAAGTTACTTATGCAAGTGTGTTTCTACGAAGGAGGCTGACAGTCACACACTTGCCATTTCCTTGCTGTCCCAAGTCTTACCACCCACCATCACATGCAGCTCTCGGCATGTTTCAGAGTGAAGACCACTTGGTCAGAACCCTGCTGGAAATGTTTGAGCAAAAAAGGAAAATGTATCATATTTATGCCTTGTTTTAGGTCTTTTGAGCATACAGGACATGAAAGAACAAATCAGTAGCAGTGCAAAGAAAGTCAGTCAGAGCACTTGCTAAGGTCTGTCCCAAACACATGCCAAAGTGGTACCAACAAACTACAGAGCAGCTGTTTTTCTTGCACAGCACCAAGCTCAAAATGACCGTGCTGCAACTCTCAGGAGAGGTTTCAGCCATGCGGACGGCATTTCAGATATGAGCCATTTGAACTTCAAACCAAGTTTCTTCTCCTACCCTACTGCACAAGCAGGGTGATTTGTCAACTGCAGTCTTAAAAGCTTTCATATCCAGAAGTGGTGAGATGCCAAAGACAGCTTCTCAGTTTGCCTTGCTAGGAAAGGGACTTGACTCATTACAGTCCATCCCAATGACATCTGACACTTGCACTTCCCCTGACCATAGAATTAGTCTTTGAAAACTGCTGTTCCAACCCCATGCACATTTGATTCTTCTGTGTCCATATCCTATTTCAGCCCTCCTGCCTCTTTTTGTGTCTTCCAGAGGCCAAGTAGCTCCTATAAGATGACAAAAGTTGGCCTGAAAATTAATAACAACATTTTGAAATTAGACTTAAATTTTGGGTTGTTGAGCTCAGCTTCCTGGTGTTCACTGCCCATCAGCATGGCTTGTACTCTGATTTCAGTTGAAGCTTGGTTGACCAACCACACCAGCTCTTGCCTCCTCCATGCTATGTTTTGAATTACACATTTTCTTCCAGAAAACTTGTCAAATCTCAGATTACAATAAAACTAGACAACCAGGTACCTCAGGTATGCCAATTGAAGCTGAGACATCCCATTATTTCTTAGCATATTTATCTTCTGGCAGTCCTCACAAGCAGCAGTACGCTTCTCCGCTCTTCATGTTGTGACACAGAACAGCTAGAAGAGAGCATGACAGATTAACTCCTCATGAAATCAGGTACCAGATATTTTGAGCTCTCTGTGGCAGCATGAGGAGATCCATGCTCAAGTCCATGCTCCTTTACCAATAAGGCTCTCTCACTTCTCTGTGTAACTCTGTGAAGAACAGTAAAATATCAGATTGTGGGAAATCTCAGTATAAAGCTACTATATAGCCCAAGGGTGCCTCTTGTTAACAACCGTAACACAGGCTACATAAACTGAAATGCCAAAGTGTTTATTTAGCCAAGAACAAGGTTACTACCTTGTAAAGAGGAAGCACCCTCAAGCTACCCAAGCTGCGTTCCTGGACACCCAGGCTTTGCTCAGCATGCTAAGGATGACAGAAAGCTTCCACAACATTATTTGGGTTGGGTTCCTGTCTGTGATGGTACCTTCCCCTTTTTCATGGAGAATATAACTACCTACTCTGCCAAAGGACTCTCCAAACCTACACCCTGATAAGACACATATCAAATAAATATGTTAAAACCACATATTTATCACTGTTTATCACCTGAGCTTTTAAGCCTTTTTTATTCCTTTGCTGGTAAAAGCACCATGTGTTTTACTGATGGACTCTTCTGTAGATGGAGCCAGAGAAGGCAAAACTTAGATGACCTTTAAAGGTCCCTTGCAACCCAATCTATTCTATGCTTCTGGCCATCAGGTGTCATGCAGCAAATACTTTTACTATCAGTTTTTAGCAGCTATTTCACTTTACCAGCTTTACCTCCTAGCTTGATATGCTACCCCTTCAACAAATCACCACTTTAACAAATTTTTCCAATAAGCTCTTCAGTAGTGTCAACTTTTTTTTTTCCAATAAAAAGATTTTTTTCTTGTCTGAGCTAGAAATGAGTTATCTGTGACATTAATTATTGATTCAACAAATTGAAAAAGTTTTGCATGTTTTGGCCTCAACAGTAATCAAGTTAATGAGTCTCTCATAAAAATGTCATACTGACAAAGCCACCTATCCCAATAGAACTTCAAACTCTGTCCTAAGCTGTCATGGATGGAATCATGCACTTCTCTCACAAAAGGGAAGTAACAATGGATTTATTTATATAAACCAGTGATTTAACAAAATTTGAACAGTAAGTGTGACTTGTTAACAAGATTTGATGGTGAGGTACACCAGATTGTTTACCACATGGAAGACAGGGTCAGACAAAGTTGTCAGGAGACTGTCCCATTTAAAAGACTCTGTGTGTACAGTTATTCTTGTTTCAAAGTTTCAAAGTTTGCATGCTACTAGTCACTTACAAAGGACCTGTTGTGGCAACAAACTTCTCATCCTTGAGGAGAATCCTTGACAGGCATCCCTGTCCAAGGGGAGATCCTTGTGTGCAGCCAGCGGCTGTGCAGGAGAGCTTGAAGAGTGTTTAGGCTGCCCACTATCGTGGGGAATAAGATGATTGACTTATAATCATATTTACATACCAAACTTGCACTTGAGCTCATTGCTCAAGCTACTGTTTGGCTGTTATGCTATTATCTGTTTCCCCAGAATCCATACAGAGCAGGACAGAATCATCACACCCAGAGGCATTGTTACTGCATTGTTAGCTCAGAAGATAAGGGTCATGTTGTTGCAGGGATGAAGCACTCTGTCTCATAGGCCCACAAAAGATTTAAGGATTCAAGTTAATGCTTGGCTCAGCGTTGTCTATCTAGGTATGACTGACGTTATGGTCAGCTACTTCATGGGATTTTTTAAACAAGGAGTGATTTCACATTGTGTAAAGATATGACTAACTAAAACTATGGTTTTCTTTAAATTTCAGAGTTTCCAACCAGCTACTCATGGTTCTGAAAGAACTCTCTTGTGATGTGAATACAGAAATTCAAGCTAGACTATTAGAAAATCTGGAAACAAGTCCTGAGCTTGGCTTCTAACAAGACAAGAAGGCATAGCAGCTATTTCAATTCACAGCAACATTTGTAGGACTCATATGTTCTCATATCTTCATTGATTTTAAAGGTCACAAACCCATTTCCTTCTCTTCATGTTGCTGTGCAGTGCAGCACACAGTTATTGGGATCTTACATTAGGAGGGATTAATCAATATTAAAGTAAAACTGTGCTCTTTCTACCAAATTATCCACTATAACAAGCGCTCTTTGCCATTAAAGGGTAAGAGACAGGTAATATGTTGGAGGGTAGGTTCTGACACCAACAGAACTCTCTCTTGTAATGAAGAGCATTTGACACTGTTTGTATCAGCAAGTTTATTCAAGGAAAACTGTGTTCTTAGTCTGTCCTGTTACACAACAGAGCCCATATGTTAGTCATTTAAATTTATAGCAGTTTTATATTATTCATCAATTCCTATCAAATGGCATGTATTTATTTAAAGCTTGCCCGAAGTCTGGTATTTACCAATACTGTCATATTTTAAAGCAAGAGTCACTCCCAATTAGCTGAAGTGCTTAAAGAAAATCATCATATATTCTGAATGATGAAAGATCACAGACGGAGGTCTTCTAATGGATGACAGGTGCAAGAATGAAAGCATTTATGGACAATGAGCCAAAATTTAAGAAGTTGCAGAGTATCATAATTCACTTTAAATTGCACCCAGAACAACAAAAATCAAATAAGACCTCTGGCTTAGAAAGCATTTAAAACTGCTGCTCTGTTTATGACAGCAAAACCTCACCAAATATGATTATTGCTGTTATTGAGACATGTGAAATTAGCTGTGTGTGGAGTTTAAAAAATTAATAATAAATAAATATTGACAATAAATAGAGCATTAAAAATAAAGATTTTAATTTAGAAAAAAAATCGAATTTTCATTTGTAATTTAATGACTAGATAAGCTCTAGTGATCCCCAATGATCCCACAGGCTTCTGTAGGAGGTAGTAGAGCTGAGCCCAGAGGGGAAGGGAGAGGTGGAAGAACCAGCTGTATCTCTGTCTGTCCTATCAGTGTATTGGTGGTGTGCTTGTTGTGTAAATTAAACTGATTGCGTTTTTCCAGAGTGAAGTCCAGTCTTTTGCCTTTGACCCTAATTGTTGAGTGAACTTTTCCTGTCCTTTATCTCAGCTCTCAAGTTTTTTGCTGTACCTTCTGCCCCAGAGGGTAGGAGTAAGTGAGCAGCTGTGTAGTGCTTGGTAGCCAGCTGAGTTTAAACCATAACTATAAATCAGTCAAGTCAGTCCAGGGGCATATGACACTGCTTTAGGCCATCAGACATGGGAAGCTGACTCACAGACTCTGCAGGTAAAAAGATGAAGTGCATGTGACCACTAGATCCAAATAAACCAGTAAAATGAACTAGCTGGCCTACATAGCAACAGAACCTCTGTGTGAAAGCCACTGGGTCACTCTGAGCATGGTCATGCACAAACCTGTTCCATGAATTTGGTTTATTTGCCCATACCACAACAAAGGGGGGAAAAAAAAGGAAGCACCAGTGTCCTCATCTAGAGACCAGAAACATGCAGAAAGAAGCAGAGGATGTGCAGCAGCACTTAGCTCCTACCAGCATGCTGGTATGACTGTATTCAATATAGACTCATTTCCAGAGCACTGAGGAAACCAGAGGGAACTCCAGACTCAGTACCAGCATCCTCTTTGCAGACTCCACCACACTGTGCAGTGTAAACACACCCTTGCACCACACTCAAGACAGATAATTAATTTTTAATCAAGTTTCACATGCATGTTTAAACCACGTGCAAACATTACGTGCTCATCTGTCCCTATCTAGGCACGTAGTTTGCATGTGCAAAAGGAGACGTTGTAAGTATGCTTTTTATTTCCTAAGAGCTACACCGCAAATTCCATAAAGCATTCGTTTTATACAGTCTCACAATATTTGTCAAACAAGACAGTACTATGAAGAGCCAGAAAGGGTATGAAAAACAACTGGTATGAAGAGGTATGATTCATATTTGTAGTAGTGGATCAGTTGCAAAGGAATCTGGTTTTCATCATAACTTGGTACCAAAGCTACTGTAGTTGCTGTTCACAAAGGGATAGTTTATATTTCAGTACCCTTCTGAAAACCCCAACATTTTAAAGGGAATTCTCTTTCTCTTTGGAAAGAATAAAAGCAGTCCAACACAAGTCACACACTACAATTCCACCGTTCTAACGGCAGCAGGAACAAGCTGTTGGAAAACACAGTTCTTACCTTGCTGATGTCACCAAGCCAATTTGTCAGTTTGGAGGCCTGCATCTGGCAGTGTTTCTCAGGGCTGAGTACTGGGTCCAGTCCTATTTGATATACTCATCAACAACCTGGATAAGGGGACAGAGTGTCTCCTCAGAATTTGCTGGTGACACAAAGCTGTGAGAAGTGTATGACACACCAGAGAGCTGTGCTGCCTGCCATCCAGCATGACCTGGGTAGGCTGGAGAACTGCGTGAACAGAAGTTTTATGAGGCTTTACAAGGGCAAGTATAGATAGATTCATCTGATGAGGAACAATCCTGTGCATAGTAGAAGTTGTTGACTGATCTGCTTGGAAGCAACTCTGGAGAAGAGGACCTAGGAGTGATGACCATAAACCAGCAATGTGCCTTTGTGGTCAAAAATGACAATGGTCTCTAGAGGTACATTAAGAAGAGCAGTTTGCCTCCCCCTCTACTCGATCCTGGTTAGTCCACATATGGAATACTACATCCAGTTGTAGGCTCCCCTGTTTAAGAGGGACAGGAAGCTACTGGAGAGAGTCCAGGGCAGAAACACCAGATGATCAGAGGGCTGGAGCACCTTCCTTATGAGGAGAGGTTGAGAGCGCTAGGGCTGTTTAGCAGAGGGGAGAGCTGGATCGATGCTTATAAGTATCTAAAGATTGATAGTCAGGATGATGGGACCAACCTTTTCTTGGTGGTGTGCAGCAATAGGATATGGACCAACAGGTTCAAACTAGAACACAGGAGATTCATTGGAAACATAAGGAATTTTTTTTAACAATGAGGGTAACAGAAAACTGAACAGAAAGGATGTGGAATCTCTGTCCCTGGAGATATACAAAACTCACTTGGATATGTTCCTGTGTCGTCTGCTCTAGGAGAACATGCTCTGCAGGGTGGTTGGACTATGTGATCTCCAGAGGTCCCTTCCAACCACTATCCACTATGACTCTGTGTTTCTATGAGACTACAACTCTCACTGTAAACATTAAAAGCAATACTGTGAAAAGTATTTTGGTTCTATTTTACACAAAGTCCATATAACTCTCTAAAGTTTTAGATGCTTGCCAACTAAAGCCTTTACAAATTGGACACAGAAAGTCCATGTTAGTTATCCCGGGAGAAGTCATCATATATGGTTCCAGGTTTAACTGAGGAAGTGGAGGGTGTAACCACCAGGAGGAGCCCCAGAGTTGGGTGCCTCTTGGATGACTTGTCCAGGAGTACTGATTTCTCTGCTTCCAAAGAATTTGAAAGTAGCTAGCAAAATTTTCAACAGACAGATATAGAACAGAACATTCCATGATTTTTTTTTTGTTTGTATTAGATAATTTCCCTGTCTTTAGGAAATTTGTTTCACTCTTCAATATGTTTTGCAATTATGACCGTAATGACTGTTTCTAAATAACAACCAGAAAACCAGTGCCTTTCTTAGTCTGCTGGCAGACCATGAGCACCTCTGCTGCTATTCACTGCTTTCCTCAAGCAGAAAATGTCACCAGATCTTCCCATGCCACATCTGCAGCAGAGACCAGGAGGAGCACAGCAGTAGATTAGAACCATGCCAGTCTGAATCAACAAATTCTACTGTAAATCGGACCCACATCAGAGCACGTTAAGAGCTTCTATTTCCTTTAGGAGAATGAAAAAAAAAAGTGGCTGGTCAACACATGCACAATAATATTTTCAAGTCAAATAAAAAAAATAAAACACAGCAGAAATATAAGTGCTTGGAGTTCCTAGTTTTTATGCGGTAAGAAGCTGAGAGGAGTATTATCTCAGCCCTGGGAAATACTCTTCCCATCTACGGGAATAAATCCTTCCAGCTCTGCTACACGGGGTACACAGAAATGAGGCTTCGGAGGTTACATGTCTCCCAATAGTTCTCCCCAGGTCTTTGAATCAACTGCGATGCAGCAGAAGAGCACACTGAAAAAAAAAAAAAAAATCACTGTGCTGACTTCAATACCTAAATAAGGCCTAGCAGCCCAGCTCTGAAAAACCTTTGAACTAAATCATAGCAGTGAACTTCAGCCCATATCCAGCTGACATCTGAACTACTGAAAAACTGGTCCAATTACACCCCAGCTCAGCAGCAAGACAAGGCAGCTGTAAGAACGTATTTAGCCTTTTGCTATCACACCCAAACCATCTGAAGTCAAAGCCACCAGCCTTTAAATCAGAAGCAGGAAGGCAGCACTTCCAGTTTTCAGCAAAACAGAGAGACAGCTAAAACCTCTGGCTTAAAACTAAAAAGTTTGGGCTTACCTGGGGGTCATCGTTACTGAAAAGCACAAATTGCAAGGACATTCTTATGTCACCTACAGGACCGCACAAGTTTTGATGCATCACCAGAAAAGTCTCAGTTCAAACAACAGATTAACAGGGTTTATTGGTAGGACACAGCTACAGTGCCAGTCTGCTCACACCTCAGATACAAGCCCATGCAGCTTGTACACTGCCTTACCACTGCAACAGGATGATAAAAGTTCATCCTTCTGCTGTTTGCCAGACAAAGACTTCCTTAGATTGCAATTTATTTCAAGTTCCACATTAGACTAAAGTAACCTGATTAAAAGCACCTTTATAAGCAATATCATGTCATTAATATACTAACTTAAATCAAATAAACGCAAGAAATCATCTAGGTTTCAGCTATTAAGAGACAATTTGTCTGCAACAACATTTGCAAGGTCCCCTGTTTCTCCTTCTTTAGAACTGATGCAATCTTTCAAGAGCCATAAGATTTAGAAAGCCACACAACATTGCAGTTGTTTTCCTATTAGCGTACCCCATGCAGAGAAACCCGGCAATTATCACCTTTGTGGAATGTGGTCCGCCTGTGTTACATTCGCTTTGACCTCCAGCATGGGTCAAAAGATGTCACTTTCTGGAGAAGTCTGGCTATTGTGTCATCCGAATACAAAATACTGTCCTCTGCAGAAGGTCCTGGAGCCTTTTAAAACTTGCTGGTGTAATGCAGAGGAATCCCTGCACCTCCCTCTCACTGTATCACTCCATAGATGGCTTTGCAAAAGATCTTGCAAGACTTTCCTCGAGCATTTTCTCAGCTCTGCCAAGATTATCTGTTACATTCAGTTCTTTAGTATTCTCTCTTCAATCCCACTACAAATGAGGTACAGGTATAGGAGCTACAAAATCAACCCTGTCCCACATAGTGATGACTCCAATTTAGTTATGCAGAGCTCAGATTCTAACCTTTCAAGATAAAGTGCCCATGGCTTTAAAGAATCCAGGATTCGGATCTAAGAACATGCAGAAAAACACATTCATTAAGAGCAAAATTCTACATACAGTTGTTTTTCTTCACTCAGAACCACAAATGACACCAGCACTAGGAGTTTCTGGTCCAACTCTGGCAACTATACTATTTGCAAAAATAAATCTCCTTCACAGCATTGATAACATCAGCCAAGTAACTGCAGTGAAGCAGCCACCCTGCTAAAGCCCATGTTTGCAGGAGCATGGAGAAGGCCACCATCCAGTTCATCTTTGTCTTCCCCAAGACAATTCTACAGAGCCTGGTGTTTGCCTGGGAAGCACCTATGTAGGAAGGTTGATTAACTTAATGATATTTATATTGTCAGTGGGTTTTCTGCAATTCAATCAAAGAGCAATCAAGGCCTGTTTATTAGTGCATTTTTAAAGGCATTTAGAGCATAAGTTGTGCATGTATTGAATAGAACTAATAAACAAAATGACAAGAATCCTATCACTGCTTCTGGCAAACAGTACTTTCTGTGGCAAGGAGTGATTTACAATCAATGACTGATTTGAAAAGGAATCAAAAGATGAAAGAAAAACATCAGCAGAAAAAGGGGCAGAGTAAGCCATTTATTTTTAAGCGGATTATCTATCAGTGTATAAACATCACACAGGATCCCAGAATGGTATTTTTTCTCATTGCAGATGTATACTGCAAGCCTGGCCTCCTCAGTCTCCAAAACTGGTTCTAATATTTTTCTTGTTTGGTTAGTAACTTGACCCGCACCTTCAGTTCATGTTTTGTGCATATATACCTTTTATGCTGGATGACTTTACTTGTCTTCATCACCTCAGCAAGTCAGAAGGGAAACATTTTTAAAAGTTGTGGCATTACTCAAGCTGTGAGGTAGGCAACTTGAAGAGGAGCAACATCTTAAAACATTCTGCATGGGGGCAAGTAAAAAGTCAATAAGGAAATACCATAGTTGGGGTCTTCTTTACTTGCTGAAAGTGTGAGACAACAGTTAATTTCCTGATCACTCATGTGGAAATGGTAAAAAAATAATTAAGAGCTATGACTAATCACCAAATCAAAGCAATACTAAATAAGCAGGCTTCTTTTCTACCATCAAGCTCAGTCTGAAAATGAGCAAAGGTATTAAAATGATCAGCCTTTCAACCAATTAAAAGGGTACATTGAAAGGAAAAAATAAAGATTCAATTTATGGCAACATTATATTTGAACATCATCAACAGGGGTTACGCAAGCCACATAGTCAAGAATGGAACAAAACACCAGAAATTGCTTTAAAACCAGAAATAAATACTATATGAAAACAAAGAGTGAGTGAACATGAGAAAAGCAAATTCTCTCCCCTTTGCACGTCCTACCCCAATTACATTTCACTTCTGCTTCCCAGCTGGTCATTTTGTGATGACAGTAGTTGGATATACAGTCCTGACTGTGCTGTGAAAGATTTTGTGCTGTTTCCTGTCCTCCACAAGGAGCTTGATTGGTTTTAGGGCTCTCCAGAAGGGCATTAAATCTGCAGATTAGAAAAATACATTGTTCCCCCTTTGGTGATGAGGTGTACAGTCTCTCTGGGAAGAGGCACCCAAGATATTAATGGGAAACAGTTTGCCAGAACACAGGGGAGGCACAAAAAATGAGCAGGATAAGCAAGATCTAGATTCAGGAAGCTCTGTTTGATGCACCCCTTCTTTTAACCCATGCTCATTACAGTTCTTCTCTATCCTGTATTTTCAGATCTACCTTAAGGCATTACTATCTATCAGCCCCTGAGATCTCAGTTGAGCTGCACTCAACTGTTAAAAAAATTATCAAATCCACCCTGCCAAGGGCTTGCATGCTCTTTGTGGGCACAGTGTGCCTCAAAACGGCTCTACTGAAACCCATCAGGAGCTTCCCACCATCTATCACAGCATTTTTAAACTGCCCCTCTCCTTGGCCCCCACGTGCTGCACACATATTCCGGAGGAAATTAAAACTCGGTTGACAAATGTCTTTAGGTAGTCGGGCTGAGAGTTTAGTCTAGTAACTTTTATGAAGGCTTTCCCCGTATGTTTTGGCCCCAAATATTTCTTTGTAAGTGCTATAGAAACATAACTGGGAACGGGGAAGTCAAGAGGGGGTAAACGAGCACCACATTGATACTGAAAACGGTGTCCTGCTTGACCTGTTGGCGGAGCTTGAACTCAAAATACCTACCTCTGAGCCTGTCAGAGCTCATGCTTACCACTAGGATGACAGAATTAACGTGGTTCTTTGTAAGGAAATCTGCCACAAGTTTGCAACTCCTGTGTTCTTAGTGTAATGTTTTAACACCATGCACAAAGGGCCCATGAAACAGCTTGGTGTCAGACAGGGAAGTAGTAGTAGTCCTTGCCAGCAAACCTGTACATAGACTGGTTATGATGGATTTTTTTTTCCACAGATTTGCAAAGTAGTTTTGCAAGGGAGGTCCTCGGCAAACAGTACCACCAGACACTGGAATATATTCAGTTCACTGAATTTAGAGAGGGATGGATGCAGCCTATAACTTGTTACATTCCCAAAATACAGCTTGACTTCAAAATTACATTTTTAAAACTTCAGAGGGCCAAGATGAGACAGAGGAGGGCAAAGAAACCAGAACAAGTCTCCAGGTGAAGGAAAGCTCATTAGAGTTGTTTGCAGACATTGTAAGCCTCCTCCTGCAGCTGATGTTCAAGAAGTGAACCATCTGGTTGTCCTTACACTAATCTAAAATACATTTTTGTTAGGCCAATTTTACCATCAGCTGACTCAAGACTAGGATGCTGTGACACCTGGGGACTGCAGTGTTGAGACAACACTGGAAAGGGAAACATCAGCTTCAAGGGCAAAATAAGCCTTAAAAAAAACACAGAGCTACCTGGGTGGTCAGGGGAAGAAACACACTGATTGCTTGCAATTTGCAGAACACATGAACTCCTCCCAGTAATCCCATTTCCTCCCATTGTTTAGAAGAACTTTTAGCAACAGGGGAAGACCTGAAAGGAAAAGAGCAATGTGACAATCCTCTGCTGTATGGCTGGTACATGAGTACTGCAAGGTGAAACTGGGGAAGGCAAGAAAATTCGAGTATTTGCAAGTGCACGTGGGAAGGAAATTAATCTCCTGCAGCTGCACTCTGAGCCAGCATTGCCACCACAGTTGGTTTCCAATTCCACAGGGTTCATAACATCCCACTGCTGCAGCCAGACCCTGCTGGCAGACACCCTAACTCTCCTCCACACAGTCTTGTTTAAAGTTGCAATACCTGAGCTCGGTAACTGGAGCTCTCTTCATGACACAGAAAACAGGCATTTTTACGTCTACATATTCTCAGCAGAAGTGTGATTTACTTTTAATTACATTAAAATAAAGGTCTATCACTTAAATATAGCTATAAATCCACTAAATCTATGAAAGACCAATGACTATATGTAAGTTATGGACAGTTCTTACAGTATGTTGGGCTAAAGCAAATCTTCTGCAACACCTAGCCCCTCTAGATAAGACACATCTCAGAAAAGCAGAGCAGAAAGCCCACTAACATGGAGATCAGCACTAAGAGAGATCAAGGTCATTTGTGCAGGACTATTATGGACTCAAGGCCAATACTGTTTCACATTGAAGGTTGAGGATGGTGTTTACAAGGGGTCCCAAAATGATGATGATTAGTGGAAAGCTCAAACACACACTGAAATCACTGGCAGTTTCTTCCACAGATTTAGTCACACACAGTATTTATATCAAGCCAGAGAGATTTTTCACAGGTGGCTTTTCCTAAATTCCAAACCAGAAGGAAAAGTCTGTTGGAAAGGTAAGGACTGCTCTAAAGGTGTTAAGAACACATACAGTGTAGTGGTGGACATTAGATTGCACATGAGCTGGAACATACCCTTGTGCCAGAAGCCCAAGGCCTCCTAGGCTGCATGAAGGAGATTCTTTCCAGCAAGTGCAGGCATGTGACCCTTCCCCTCTGATCAACACTGGTGATGCCACATGTGAAGTGCCGGGTCCAGCTCCAGGTTCAGAAGGTGCTTAAGGAAGTCTCAGACATGCAAGAAGTTGAGTGAGCTGCAATTGCTCAGTTTGGAGAAGAGAAGGCTCAGGGATGAGACTTATCCATATGTACAAATGGATGGAGGGGGTAAAGACAACAGAGCCAAACTGTTCTTAGTGGCATTCAGTGAAAAGAAAAGAGGCAGCAGGCACAAAACAAAACAGAGGAATTTTTATATAAACAGAAGAGTTCACTGGAAATTATGGACTCTCCCCAACACTGAATATAATCAAAACCCTATTGGACATAACCTTAAGTAACCTGCTGCAATATACCCTCCTTTGAACAGGGGCATTGGACTAGATTTCCAGAGATCTCCTCCAATACTAAATGCTCTATGATTTTTGTATTTTAGTTGCAACACTGAAAAAAGCCCCTAAATTCAAGCTTAGCCAGAAGAAAATAAAAGTTGCAAATTGCCAGGCATCTCTTTATCCAGGATTTATTTTTTTTTGAAACATTATGCCTGTCACTGCATTCTTGGGAAGTTTTCTGGAGCAGCAACAAAAGCTGTCCTTCCAAGCACATGATTGGAAAGCCAGGTAGTAACCCAAACGCTTCCCACTGTAAAGCTTACTGCCAAAGTGTGCTAGGTAGCTGAGACCGGGGAGGAAAAGTCTTCTATACTTCAGGATAAAACTTTCTCAGTTTAGACTGCATTCACTTTTTGGAGCTTGAACCTAGTTTAACTACTGATTCCAAAGAGTGGTTTTCTGCATATTTGTCATTCTGCTAAATTCACACCAGGACCCAGCAATGACAAGAAAAGAATGAGGGTCCCATCCTGTAGTGGATGTAGCTGTAGTGGCAGCTACTCTCAGAGCCACTGTTACTGTAAAAAGTGCAGACAGTCTGGTGTTTAAAAGGAGGCAAAAAACGGTACTAACCAAAATTGATTATTACAGGACCAGCTTCCAAGACGTGGGGTTGGCCAAGGGTGTCAGGGGGAGATGGGGTGTGTCTGAAACACTGAGAAGAAAAGGGATATTGTGGGCCTTTATACAAATATGAAAAAGTACTCCTGAGTTTCAGAAGTCTCTTTTTCCTTATGGTTCAGTGGATTTCAGTTCAAAACCAAACTGACATCTGTTTTTTCATACTATCGGTGGTTTTTCACACACAGTGTTATTCTGAACAGCATTCTCACCTGGCTCACCCGAAGTGAGAAGTCAATCTGTTTGTCCAAATATGGTTTAGAGCCTTTGGAATCACCCAGCTATCAAAAAAATTTTCATCTCTGAGATCCACTTTCAGCATAGTCTCTTCTATCCTTTTAGCAGCTGGATTGCAAGAAAATACATTCAAATAAGGCAAGAACTTCAATTACACAAATGAAATTATTTTCTTCCTAATGAAAAACTTAAATTTAATTTTATTGTTGGATATGAATGTGGATTGAGGCGCAATATAGGGAATTCTATATAAAGATGTTTCACAAAGCATGAGATTTTACTAATTGTTGTAAATTAACGGCTATTCCTTCAGGACTTGCTCTCTAACCTGGAAGCAGGAGCATAAAAGCATTTTTATTTTTGTATTTAAGAACTGAATTTTACTTCAAAATTAAAGTTTATGCTAAAATATAAAATGTAATGTTCTACATAAAATTGGTTTTTAAAATAACTTTGAAAGGCACTGAAAATGTTTCCCAAAAATTTTGGGGGATTTTTGCTCAACGAATATTGCACATACCTACAGAAAAACAGGGGTTTGGTTTAAAAAAATCTTTTCAAATATAATATTTAATTAACAACACAGTGGACATTTGTAAACATACGAAATAAGTTTACTCTCACATTGTGTAAAACAGGGGGAATCTTCTTCACTCCCCCCCAAATGCCTCTCACATTTTTTATCCTGTCCTGGGTGACCACAATAAATATGGGCTGTTCTTGCTAAGCAGTCTCTGGAAACTTGTCTCATCTTTTACTCAAAAAATACCCCAAAAAATCCCTACACACACACCCACCCCACCCCCCATAAAACACTCCCATCACATCTAATATCTCTCCTAATCTCTCTCAGACATCAAAATTGCCATGAATAAAGTAACAACTGTATTAAAGAGAGATATAGCTAAGGCAAATGTCATATTGCTTGCTTGACTTAGGAGACCTCCTAAACTGAGATTAAGGTTTAGTTTCTCTTTATGTATTCTCATTTGAAAAACAGAGACACTTCATTTGTAACATCGGGGTGACACAAAGGTCTACATAGAAATATATGGAAAATAATGCAGTAAAATTTGGGGCGATGTTGCTACATGCAGGAATTTTTACCTGGAAAAGCAAATGAAACATTTCAGCAACGGCTTGTGTTGTACCTTAACATATGCCAAAAATACCTATAAGATTTTAAGCACATTTCAAAGGACACTTATTAGAAAGAATATGATTGTGCATAAATATGTGTGTGTATACGTATGTACACACACACATATATTCATATATGCAAGGTTATTTTAAAAGGCTTTGAGACATAACCAAAGCAATTCTAATAAGTAAGCCAGACACTTAAAAATGGCCCCAGATTCAGCTGGGTCCAGCCTGCCCCAGATTACAGCAGCTGTAGACCTGACCCAGGTTCCCATTAACTCATTCCATGAGTTTTAGTCTTTTGTTACAGCCAAGGTGCAAGAACATGCTTAAATGAGAGATCTGTAGGAAATATGGAAAGACATATTTCAGTGTACTAAAAGCACGTAATGGTCAATGTTTTAATGAACCAATTATATTTCAGAATGGACTTGTGTTTTGTTTTACATTTCCTTCCTTTGTAAATGGCATGCCAACTTCAATACTTCACTCAATAAATGGTTACTAAATGAGTGCAAAGTTACAGGCACGTTGGTCTCTATGACAGGCCATACATAATCACCATAGAAATATATAATTACACCTGTCAACCTCATCTCATGCAATTGATTCAATAACTAACAATGTCAGTAGCAGGCTAAGCTTAGAGGTCTCACTGTGTGAAAATACTCATACATGGTTAAACATCTTGGTATTTTAATTGCCTGTCATACTGCCAAGTTTCCTATATTGTACCCATCTCCACAGCAACAGGCTGGAATGAGTAAAGCACATCTAATAACTGGAGGAAAAAAGTGAATTTATAAGATTGCAGTTATTTTATGGCCCTTGCAGACATAGCAGAGTATTCTAAAGACAGCTGGAGATGTATTAGAGGAGAAGAGGGTGGTTTTTTTTTCCCTCTTGGTGGATTTTGTGTATGTGCACTCTATGAAATAAGAGTCATCATATAAATCTGGGCATTTTTTCTAAATGCAGCTATTGGAGAGGTCAGCTCATGCCTGGAAGTGTGCACATGTTCAGCTTGACAAGCTGTTTAATTTCAGCACACCAGGGATGGTTGTGTAAAAATAGCTTTTAAAAAGCTCCTAAGGACTTAATTACGACATGTTTGTTAATAACAATTATCAATATGATTCTGTCTAATGTTCTAAATTATTTGTAATCTGAAAGGTTCTAATGTGCCCAAAATCTAACCCCACTGAACTTGATGGCTAGGCTCTCAGTGCCCTTAACAGCATCAGGATTTATGTCTACTGTCTAGCAGACTGTGATAATTGCACACGAAGACGACAATGGCAAAGTCTTTGTGGCCTGAACTTTTAACAGAGTAAGACCAAACAGGCTGGGTCAGGGAGAGGTAATAAGCAGAGATCCACAAGGAGATGAAAGACCGACACTGGGAGCTGATGGGAAATAAAATTATAAACTGTTCCTCAGAAAACAGACAGGAACTAGTCTGGTAAAAGAAATAATGTGGAAAATGAAGTAGTAAACATGTGGAAGAAATGTTCCACACAACGCTAGTTCTGGAGGCTTCCACACTTCAAGACTTTAAAATCAACATTGTGAGGTAAATTCTGTTCACTTTTCCCCTAGCACAGTGGGTCCTTCATCTGTACACCATTTCCATATGAAAAGTGAAATTGTATTACAGCAATTCCTAAGCTTAAATACTAATGAACAAAAGGAAAGTCGATCACTGAAGAAATCCTTCCACTCACCAGGACAGTATCAATTGGGTGATGAGAATGCCCGGATATTTAGCTGAAATGCAGTGACACGTGTACCACCTCATTTGCACCACAGACCTGCCAGACTGTACTTCCTTCCTGATGACTGGTCTTGGGGGCTGTTATGTATTGTGGTTGAGTTTGGCTTTGTTTCTTAGACTTACTCAGTATCATCATGAATCGAGCTCCATAAACGTAAGAGAAAAGGTCCCATTTCAAAATCGTTACAGAAGGAAAAGACAGTGACAGTCTTCACCAATGAACAGTGGTTATCAAATACTTTGCAATCAAGTGCTTAAGAGGAATATGCCACGGCAGAAAGATGAACCACAACATCCGCACTTATTGCTGCATGGTTTGATATTGAATGAACACAGGAAGGGGATGGAGGACACATGTTAAAGCCTATGAATGCAGAATACAGGAAAGTAGGAAAATAATCGCTTCACCTTCTTGATTTAATTTACTGTAAATAAAACATGCCAGGACTTCAAAAACAGCCAAGTGGTAAATGTCAGTCTCATGGAACTTACCCCCAAAGACAGGATTTTACAGAACAGTATATCCTGTACAGCCCAGCAGAGCGTCTTATTTCCTAACTTAGTCCTGACAAGCAGAATGAACCTGGTAGTGCCAGGCAAACAAACCTTCCTGATGAAAACTGGAGAAACAGAGAATTTATTTATAGCAACATTCAATGGCCAGATTAAAGGGGGCTTTCTCATATGAATCTTAAAGCTCTGAAGCATTTTAGACCACACACAATGAAATTGTTTCTATACAAGTCTGTACCAAAACTGCCATGCACATAGAAGGACTCGTAAATGCACCCTAAACTCCCCAATTGCTCTGTCTCATACAGAGGCAAATATGGCAGTAGGGGGCAGGGAAAACTCTAGTAGAAAAGTACAGTAGGTGTATGGGATCCAGAGCATCACAGGACACACATCCATCCTTCTGTGGGCAGACATTCACCTGGCCAAGCACTTGATTCCCAGGCTGAGCAGAAGACCCACTTGCTAAGAGCCAAATCACAGCCCTGCCACAACCCAGCCTGCTAAGAGATGACAAGGTCACCACATCCTGCTTCCCAGCACAACCAAGTATTTCCTTACACACAGGGAAGATTTCTCACAGAAACAACTGCATCAAACCTGCCTTCACTGTCTTTGTTTGAAGTAACAATCTAGTGAAATAAAAACCAAACAAAAAATTATCAAAAACCAACCCATGGCGCCTGCGCAAGTGTAAGGAGATGGAGTCTCAAATTTTCACCTGTTATAAATCTGCATCAATGTGCTGAAGAAAATAGCACTGGGTTGATTTTCTGTTGTTGTGGAGTAAGCCTACACCTAAATACACCACTCAAAAGTAAGTGCACATTTGCCTCCCTGATTTTCATGGCTAGTGTGTGATGGCAACTGTACCTACCAAGTACTCCTGGAGCCACTCCAGAACATCAGTCTAGCATGATTTCAAGCCCATCCTTGGAGAGCTCAGCTGGCCAGAAGGCTTCCCAATGGATGTATTTCCTATATCCTTTCAAAGCAGAGAAGCCAGAATAAGTCTCAGCTCAAAGAGTCTTTAATACTCATTGTAGTACTTAAAGCTGTGATATCTTTCCTGTTTCTTAAGTGGTTCATAATATAGATGATTCACAACATTACATTCAAAAAGCCTTTCATTCACATAGGGTTGCTGTCTTTTCAATCCATTCATTCCAACAAAACCCCAAAGCAAGGGCACTTCATAGAGCCTTTATAGTTTTTCATATTGGCATTTGCATGAAAAGGTTTTCAAATTTGCAGAATTGTGTTTTCTATCAGCTTAGTTTATTTTCATTTGTGCTGATTAGGCTCATTTCTACCCTTGTAGCCAAAATAAAGTGAAAGGAAAAGATGTTGTTCCCTTGTAAACGCTGAAAATATCTAACTACCAAAGTTCCAAATAATGATTATTAGAAGCCATTTCAAGTGAAACATTTTTTCCAAAGGTAATTATACATTTTAAACACTGCTCACGGAGCAATTTGATCTCCGAAGTGAATCACTGAATGAAGCAAACCCCAGAGCTCCTCCCTGAATAGAAATCACTGCTGAAGTGTGAGTGGGATTAGAACAACAGCTCAGGACAGGGTGCTGCCTGCCACATACTCAGCAGAATAAGTCAGTGCAGCCGTTTTGCTGCCAGGAGCACAAAGGCAGGTTACACCAGCCAAGGATCAGCACCAATATCTGCAGCTGAATTTCCAAAACCCAGGCAAGGCCTAATTCAACTCCCATTAAAGTCAATAAAAGCCTCCCATTGATTACAGTAGCAGTTGGATCAGGGCCATACTGATGTTTACTAGGAGCCAGATACAAGGTCTGATTACATTTGTACTGTTACATCAGATCCTTATTCGCTCCATTATTTACAGGCTTGCAAATAAGCAAGAAATTCTGATCACACAGTCACACAGACCTCCATTTGCATCCTTGATTGGCATGATGAGAACTGCAGAGAAGCGTTTGCATATGTATTACACAGAGCAGGAGTGCACAAAAACCTGCAGGATGCAGCAAAGCAATCAGGCAGCATAAAGAAATTGAAATGGAATTCCTTGGAGAAAGGGATCATTAAGTGCTTAACAAGCATCACTCCGTTATATCTGTTTTAGTGATGTTAGCATAATTTTAATTGTTACCATCCAATCTGTTGTGATAGCTTCAGAGTGATCAAGATGCTAAATATTTTAAGGTGACATTTGAACAATCAGAAAGATTAGCCACAAAGCCTGCTACCCAGTAGCCCAGTGCCTGTGAATAGACAAAAAGAAGGATCTATTTTCTGTAAGGAACAAAGACAGGACAGAAAGATCAACACAATTAAATATTAAACAGAAGTAATTACATAGGCAGCTAACTAATAACTCAAACGCTCTGCATTTTATTATGCATTTCCAACCAGCCAATTAAATTATACAACATTCTGAATGCGCCTAGCATATTCTGCTCTATGTTGTGTCATCTAGCCAAGTTTTACTTCTGGTGGAGATGCTTCCTAGTAAAATTTAAACGAGCAAAGAAAAACGTGCAAGATAGGGGGTTCTACTTTGTGCTTAGCTGACAAAAAGCATAGCTGTTCCTTACAAGTTTCAAAGTGGTGGAGTCCTATAGAATCCTAATGGATTGCCAGGTGCAGCTTCAGTATCATTTAAGATGTTGACTTCAGATATAACATGTTTGGCAATTTTGGGCCTCAGTGTCAAACCTACTATGTAGGTTATGAAGCCAGAACAATATGCACGGCTCCACCCAGCATACAGGCCTTTTTCAGACACAGGGTTTGTGAAACCAGTGAGTACTAGGCACCAAGTATAACTGAGGTCTAAGCTACACAGACTTCAGTGGGCTCATTCACATTTTTTTAGAATTACACACCTGCTAGAAACGTTTGCTGAATCAGGGCCATAAAGGTTATTTGCAAGAGATCTGCAATTAAATGCAAACTAGCACTCCCAGCAGAACAGTAGCAAGTAATAATAATTACAATAAAGCTAAACATTATCCCAAACAGAGGCAAAAGACATAATTATTGCCATATGAAATATGGACACACTAGGGTTTAATATACTTGTAAGAAAGACTTGCAAAAGCTTTAGTAAAATAGAGCTGAGGCTTCCATCTGGACAAGCTGAGATCTGACATGTTTTCAGCTTCTTTGGAAAAACTCAGAACCCAGCAGCATATACTGCTCTTCAAATCAAATGCCATCTCTATCTCACAATTTTCATCTTAATAACTCATCTCTCTGTCTGAAGAGAATATGAATTTTTTTTTTAGTTATTCAACTCATGCTCAGAAATGTGCATTTAGAAAGAATATTACTCCAGAAAAAATGTGTTCTTTACCTGGGAGGAGAAAGAACAAGCTTCAGGTTTTTTGATTAATCTGATTAGTTAGGACATTGCAAGGTTCAGGATGGCAGGGCTTAGAAGGGCCCTTACAAGTCAGGGTCATGCTAAGAAATCAGAGGATCTGGGTATGTTAAGCCCATCAAGGTCAGGCACTGCCCTTTGTAGCCAGCGTCACTGAAAGACTTACAGTCTCTTCTGTGGGCACTTTCAAAAGCAGTTGGCAATCCACAGCTAAGGAGAACACACTCCAAACTTGGTTATTCAACATCAGCTTCACGTCTGATACTGGAAGCTCAGAAGCTATCAGCTGGGTGCTCGCCAGGGAAGAGACTTCTCAGCTGATGCGCAGTGTTTTCAGTCAATGTTTCCTACTAACTTGAAACCAGGAATCACAAAAGGTCCTGTTAAACTGAAGGAGGCAAGGGCAAAAGTTCAGGGGTAGCCGCTGGTCCCCACATTCCCCCTGATTCTTAAAGTGAGATCTATTCTGTTTAGCAGCTGTAGCAGCTCCCGTCTTTCCTTCAGATGCAGTCCCCAGAATGACATCAAGGTACTTCACTGTGGCAATAGAGCTTGCTCTTTCGACTTACTGCACCTCTCTACTGGTGGCTGACCTCTGAGAAAGAAATTATCTAATGTTTGTATCTATGAAGGTTGTTGGTTTTAAGTTGTATTTTTTCAAGTTCAAGCCATGATGCTTCTTTCTTTTACAGTCAAAAGGTCAAAGTTCTGATTCCTGCCGCCAAAGGATGGCAGGTTAGTCCACTAGACTCATCTGTGAGATGTCATTTTCCATCTCACTGTGGATATATTCAGGGAATTTATGGTAAGGCAATTTCAGTCATTGACACGGGGCACTAGCCTAATTCCAAAACATGGGTCAGTGGCACTTGCTCTGGTATCCTGAAGACAATGGCACCAGTTTCCCTCCAAAATTTGTGCTAAAAGTGAATAATTCGATTCAAAAGAGCAGCAACAGCATCATAAACAAACAATGCTTTACAATACTAAGAACAGTATTTTTAGAATTATGTTGAGAGAATGCCAGAGGACTCCACTCTCACCCTCTAAAGAGAAAACTAATTAGCAGCTGGGCACCTTTCTTGGCACAACTAAAACAGTGCTGTGCTGCACCCCTGGCAATGTGCTGGACGCACCAATAGCCTTAATGCTGCAAGGTGCTTTCTCTGGTACTTTTGTGTAATTTTTATCAAATTAAGAAAACTTTCAAAACCAGAAACACAACGATCCAGTGGAACAGCAGGTAAGTGGGGATAAATACAAAGGATACAGGAGGCCACATGTAAAAGGAAAGCTCAGAGTTTTGAGGGAAGAGGCATTTATGCTCAGCTCCTGCAAATCCTAGCCAAAAAAACCTGAAGATAGTGCAGATTATAATGAACAGGAATGTGATGGGAGACTGTAACACCAGCATTATCACAGTGACTCTTACAGCAGGCTCTGACCTTGCTGAACACTCATGTGGCATCTGCCTGATCTTTTTCCTCAGATGGCAAGGAGAATCATAGAATCATTAGGGATCAAAAAGGACCTCGAAAGACCATCTAGACCAATTCTCCTGTCACTGCAGAACCACCTAAACCAAGTCACAC